>CM057930.1:8994339-9157885 GCA_030141595.1 Chydorus sphaericus
GATGACGAGGAAATGGACGACGCGGACGAAAGAGACAGTCCCGGCGGCCGAGATGATGGAATGATGGATCACCAGAGTCAGCATCATGACTATCACCATCATCAGCATTCTCAGGGTTATCTGAACGATTTGGGAGACCTGGCCGATTTAGGTGCCATGCTCTCACCTGGTAGCCATACAGACGCCCAAACTCTAGCTCTGATGCTCCAAGAGCAGTTGGATGCAATCAATCAGGAAATCAGGTATTAAAATCTTAGACTCATAGAGAAACTTGATGGTTAACCCGGTGGATTTTCTCGTTTTATTTCTATAGATTGATCCAGGAGGAGAAAGAAAACACGGAAGCCCGAGCGGAGGAGCTCGAGTACCGTGTAAGCAGTTTGGATCATTTGGTTAGCAACCACGTACCGGGCAGCGGGCGCTCAACTCCTCGAGTCAACAGTGCCGGTGGCGCACCTGGGCAGGCTTCCTCTTCCAATCACAGTCCGGTTATACCAACTTCATCCCACAATAACCCTAACGGCGGATTCAACTCCGGAAACGCCAATAATGCGAGCAACTCCTCTTCGCCACTGGCTAATGCCGGTAGCAACGCAGCTGCCTCTCCTCAACGCGATTATCTTCACAAATTCCACACGGTACTATATCCATGGAACTTTTTTATTTTATGTTTCCTTGCAGCCATGAGCAAGGGTGTACATTATAATTAGAAGGCGGCTGCTGAGAAGTCAGACTATCTTTTCTTTTTTCTTGTTTTATATACGAAAACAAATCTTACTTTCCTATTTATTCCTCCCATTCCAACTATCCTATTATAAACCCTAAAACGAATAAAAAAAACAGATTCCAAGGAGCAGAGATGTCAACCTCTACGAAACGCTGGCAGATTGGTCATCAGGACAAGTGGTATTCTCTCACCTTGACATAGTCTTCTATCCCCAAACTTAACCGGAACCCTCCTAATATAAACCAAAAAAATGGTCGATGAAACAACAATATAAAAACCATCCGCATCGCCCTGTCGAGGAGCGCACTAAAGCATGTGATTCTGTTCCCGGCAAACGACTCGCGAGAGCCGGTCAGAACGTTGCTCATTAACAGGAGCCAAAGGGGGCGCTGCGGGGGAAGAGAGAAAAGCAAACAATGTACCATTAATCGATCCCACAATTGTCCCTTTCCGTTTTCCGGCGCTATTTCCTAACACTGCTACCAGCTTTCGCGGTGCCCGCTAAACGCATGTGTGTAACGTAACCACGGTGCTTGACACAAATTGGATCGACACAAATCGATTACTTTACCTTACATTAAATGTATTGATTTGTTGATGAAGAATTTTCAAGTATTCATTTGTTTTCATTCTGGTTTGTCAGATGGGTTGGGCCTACACTCCTGGATCTCCGGAAAGTTCCGTTCCCAATACGGTAAGCTCCTAAAATCAATTTAAATCTTCTATTTTTGTATTCACTGTTTTAAAAATTTAAATACTTGAATTTATAGCAAGTATCGACTCCGTCGTTCCAGTATTCCTCGCTCAGTCAGGGTCAACTAAATGAATCTCAGATGGACTCGAGGTCACTTCGACTGGACCGTATTCAGCAAGCATTAGCCATGACATCCGACGAAATGCGCAGGTGAGACAGTGTTTGTCAATGTGTCGTTATGCTAACCTTAACCCAACTTCCTTTTTCTTCAATGCTTCCGCTGGATCGATAGCAAACGAGCCAAAGACTATGCGGATCATCTAAGGTGCTTTAGAATAACAAGCCAATACGATGCTATTTTATATTTATCTCAACAATTCAAATTTTAATATTTTTTTTTTCAAATTTCCTTTAGAAGTTCACTGGGAGAAAGCATTCCTTCCATTACATCCAGTCAGGATTCGTTAGCCCAGCCAGGGCTCTACACTCGACCTTCAGGGATGCCCAATAGTGGTGATTCTCCGTCAGCTTCATCGATGCAGCTCCAGCAGCACGGGGCACCGAGTCAGAGTCAGCGAGCAGAGCAGCACAAAAAGAAGGGTATCAAATCTTCGCTGGGCAAGCTCTTTGGAACAAGCAAGAAGGAAAAAGGCGGCAAAAGCAGTAAAGATAGTCTGTCCTCTTCCTCGGGTGGAGCCATGTCACCACTGGCTAGCCGAAATGACGAGATGCACAACACCCGGGACGCAATCCCGTCGCTCAGCATGGGTCTCAACTTTGATCCCGAATGGGGAATGCCGCTGTCCGCAACGCCCACTCCAACAGGAACGCCCGCCTTAGGCCAAAAAGATTTTGATAGAAGGATCAAGCGCAAGTATGTTTGTTTTTATTGACTTTGGAGCTTTGCATAGGATTCTTACTTATATTTTATTCTCTTAGGCACGAGCTTTTGGCTGAAGCCATGAAAGCCGGCACTCCTTTTGCACTATGGAACGGCCCCACTGTGGTAGCTTGGCTCGAACTTTGGGTCGGTATGCCTCCCTGGTATGTGGCAGCCTGTCGGGCAAATGTCAAGTCCGGCGCCATCATGTCTGCTCTCTCAGATACGGAGATTCAACGCGAAATTGGCATCAGGTAAAATAAATAATTACAGTTACCCTATGAGACAAGGTTTATAAATTTTCTTTCTGCAATTTTATAGTAATCCGCTTCACCGATTAAAGCTGCGCTTAGCCATTCAAGAAATGGTAACGCTGACCTCTCCGTCAGCTCCACGGACTGCTCGTACAACCCTTGCTTTCGGTGATATGAACCACACGTGGGTGGGTCACTATTGGCTTCCTTCCCTCGGTCTTGCCCAGTACCGTTCGGCCTTTATGGAGTCATTGGTAGACGCCCGGATGTTGGATCACCTAACCAAAAGAGAACTGAGAGGTCAGCTCAAGATGGTGGATGCCTTTCACCGTACGAGCCTCCAGTACGGCACGCTACTCCTCAAGCGGCTCAACTACGATCGGCGTTTGCTCGAGGATAGGAGGCGGCAAGCCGACGCTGATGCCGATAGTCGAGACGTCCTCGTCTGGACCAACGATCGTGTCATCCGTTGGGTAGCCGCCATCGGACTCAAAGTATGATGAGATAGAAATCATTTAGTGTAGGTACAACTGGTCTTATAATATTTCTCTTTTATTTAACGTAGGAATATGCCAACCATCTGCTCGAGTCCGGTGTCCATGGAGCTTTGCTCGCTTTAGATGAGAGTTTCGACAGTAACACGATGGCGTTGGCCCTCCAAATTCCAACACAGAATCCTCAGGTATAAACTAGATTTAATCTAATTACTAGGTTAGTAGAATTTAAATTTCTTTTCTAAATAGGCGAGACAAGTTGTGGAGCGTGAATTTAGTGCACTCCTAGCATCCATCACGGAGCGGACGCAGGACGGCTCCGAGTTTATCGCCCAGCAGCACACTTCAACCCATTTGGCTTGAGGAAATGTAAGAGGGAGAGAGAGATGACCGAATATTTATTATGACAGCAAATGACAGGCATTCCTCTTCTATCCTCTCTCTTCTCTGGTCATTCAAACACTTAAACAAACAAAAAATCCTTTTTCCCCTCTAGCCCATTCTTCTTCATATATAATTTATACGTTGTAAAAAGCGACCGCTCTCACTTCCCAAACAGCCTCTCCCCATTTCCGGCTGCAGAAAGCCGTGTTCGAGCGACGCCCACGAGTCAAACTAACAGACAATAACAATAATAAGCCAGTGAAAAAAGGAAGAGAAAGAAATAATGTACTTTTTAGATGTAATGTGTTTAGAAACGTAAAAATCCAGCATAATAGTGAAAGGCAGCAAAAACAGATATTATGAAATATCAGGTTGGGTTTACAAGAAGTATTATTTTACTTTTTCCCTCCTCGAAAGTTACACTTTTCACACTTGTGCTCGTTTCATGTGTATATATATTTTAGTCTTTTTAATCGTTTTATTTTGTACTTGTTTACCCGCCTCTCTCTTGATGACAAATTCGCACTGCGTTCAGTCTTATTTCCCTCGACTGCATTTCCGATTCCTAAGAGAAAGAAGATAAAACTTTGTACAAAATGTCGTAGATTCCCTCTCTCCTTTTTAACATTTTTTCGTATACAAATCTCGCAGAGCGTTGGCCAGCTTATCCGATAGGCCTTCGTGACTTTTCATATTCCCTCTTAATCCTAGTACAGTAGCTCTCTGATGATGCGAGAGCGAGATAACTACCAAGTGCAGCTATAAATTAATAAGTGATTGTGAATAGGAACTACGTTCCAGGCGATCCAGCCCTCATCACAATAAAAAAAATATTGAATGAAAATGCCATTGATTCGCGGTTGCCAATGCTGATTAAGGATTTGTTTTATTGTGCGTATGTGTCCTTTCCTTAAATATTTCGTTCCACTATACAGCAGACGGGTGCCATGGATTTCTGAACGGCCAGAAAATTTTAAAAATCCCCCCTGTAAAGAGTCGCGTCTCATTATTTCATGCGTAGGATTTATGATGCCAATTTTATTTTGTAAATAGGAACGACATTTTCACCCTTAAATTTCGCAGCTACTAAAAATCGACTTTCAGTTCTCCGAAAATGATTTTTTCCCTTCATAATTTGATCAAAGATTACCAAAAAAATATTTACACACACACACACACTTGTCCTTTTGATTGCGCCAATTTGTACTCGTCAAAAAAAATAAAGAAAGAAAGAAAAGCGGAATAATTTTATTTATTATTTTGCTTCCATGTCGCGTGAGTGTCCGTCACAAATCCATTACATTTTGTTTGGTCCCTCAAAAGACACACACACGCAAACAAAATGCAGTGCTGATGTAATCCTGTTTTGTGTGTAACTGTGTATATTTAAAAACAACAACTTCCCCAGTCATCATTGATGTGTTTCTTTCCTCCATCCTTGTGTTTGCCGGGCTTTTGTGTCTCCTCACTACACACAACCCCACATATGTATACACACAGCCATAACAAGAAAAGAAATAGAGTGGATCAGGATCGACCTGCTGCACTCGAAACAGACACTTTTCCCCCCACTGCGTGTTATATACATACAAGAAGAAAAAAGAACGAGATGCCTCTCGGTTTTTTTTTTATTTAACGGTCACTTGCATTGGATTTTGATATATTATATATATGCATGAGGTCATTTGTGTTTTAATTTCCATAATCATCATCATGAAAATAGTGCGCGAAATTCCTCTACTCTGGATGATTCCCCCCACTTTTGAATTGGAAGATAAAAAAACACACCGTGTAATGGAATTTCAGCGTTTCTCTTTATTCTCTCTAAAAAATCGTCATCGCAAAGCTTTATAACAACTTTTACATTCCTGATAGTGAAATTGTTTTAATGATTCATTTTCCACTTTTATTTGAACTAGATAAGTGATGAAGGAAAAAGAGTTATATTAATTTTTTAGTTAAAACTAAGTACGATGCTGGAGTGCCTATTCCGAACCACTGGAAAGAAAAAAAAAGGAAATTATTCTGGGCCACCAACAGAATATTTAAAAAATAATTTTATAGCTGAATCGAGACTTTTTGATTAATGATCAAATTGAATAAAAAGAATAAAAATCTCATGTCCCACCCAACTTAATAACTGTAATGGAATTGCAGTGTCGTTTCCCCTTTTTACAGCTGTCCAAACTCCAAACCATAAAAACAAAACAGAATTCACATTCCTTATAACTGTATTCATGACGAATTATTGTTATTTTTCATTCTTTGTTTGTACTGAAAAAGAAAAAAATATTGGAGAACAGGGCAATAGGAGGATAAGCAGCAGGATTTAGATCAAAATTTGTTCCGTTGTTACGTCTATATAAAAAAAATACGGGAGGAAAACTTGTAAGGGAGAACACGACACATGTTGGCAGTCTTTGTTTGCTCATCTCGACAACAAAATTCAGTACGGTTAACATTAGAGGCAGCATTTGATAGAATCTTCTACAAATATAATACCGAAAAAGTTTGTTGCTTCAAAAGGGAGGAATGAACGTTTAGTTTTTTCATACAGAAGAAACAAAGAAATACAGATGCCGTCGACAGAACTTGTAAGAAAGAAAAGTAAATGCTGATCCCAAAAGGATGCTCCATGGATACATACACACGAGTATATATTAATAGTAATAATAGGACGTAAATGGTCGCGACAAAATCTCTTTCTTATTACGAATTTTTAAAAAGGAAAAATATTCTCTCAGTATCGAAAGAAACCTAATTCTCAGCTTTTTTAAATGTTAAGAAAGTATGCATCGAGAAAGAAACATCAAAAACAGAACAAAAAAAAGTATTCAGAGACCGATGCCAAGAGATACAAGGGGGAGAGAGCGAATTTTTCCTAGATCCTCCACAATTAGAGGAGGGATCCGCCACATCTTTGGTAAAAATCTTTTTAATTGTTGTGTGTTTTAAGCTGCGCTTTCAACATGACAACAAGAACACGTGGAGTAGGGTAATTCAAAAAAACAAAAAATAGAAAACAAAACTAAAAAAGGCAATGTTTGGAGGGGGGAAAAGATGGGCTAACTGGGGTCGTCTTCCAGCAGCAAATCTTCCTCCTCGGCAGGCCCGTCCATCTCGTAGAGGTCGTGTGACGGATAGTGTGGCGACAGGAACCACTCGGAACGAGTGCGCATGCGCGCCGTCTGTCTCTCGTGAACCTGGTTTCGTAGAAGTAAAAATCATATAAAAACCCATCTAGCTTAAAATGTAGTTACACGCATAGTGAATAATTTGAGCTAAACATGCAAAAACTAAGGTAAGTGTTCTGACCTGGGGTAATTGAGGTAGAAGAGTGAGAGATTTGGTAGCATCGTTCATCGAGCAGGATGGCACGTTGGACCGCGATGTCCGTCTCTCTTCCAGTGGTCTCGAAGATCCGGATCGAAACGTTCCATGACGGTACTGGCTGTTACTGCTACTACTGCTTCCACTCCGGCTCGTCAGCAATTCACCTGTTGGACTAGCTGGAGATTCCGGAAAACTCACATCTGCCATGCAATGGGCGCCCTATAATTAAAAAAAAAATATTAATCAATAAAAAAAATCCTGATCAAAATTTGTGGGTAATTACTCTGAAATTCTCATCGCCTTCGAGACTGACACAGAGCCTGGCTGATTCAAGCATCGTGCTACTCGGTGAACCACTGCCGCAACAGTCTCCGCCTCCGCTCGCTTCCGGATACACGTTCAACGAACCGCTGGTACTTCCATGTTCTTCAGAGCTCTGCCCTCCACCTGCTAATGACGTAAAAAAAGAAGAAGAAAAGAAAACATCATTGTAAAAGGAGAAATAAAGAGGCACGTCATCATCATTTTTTGGTTTCTGGTTGAGTCGTTTCCCCCGCAATCCCGTAATTATATAGGTACCTATACTGAAGGCTGGTTTCCAAGTGAGAGCCGCATACTGGAGCCATGTCATTTCCGCCTCGAGGGAAACGGGACCTGCGGATCCGCAATAACAATAAAAGTTGATTTGCAACACAAGCGAACAAGGGCAAACCAATGAGATACAACAATAAAGAAATTGGCTTCCTTATGCCTCTTGTCGTAAAAAACGAGAAGAAGAAAAAGGAAGCCGTATGTACTTAAGCAATTGAGGTGAGCTTCTTCTCTATAAAATACAAAAAAAAGAGGCTTGGCTAGTCGCATGGAACTAGAAATTCGACTCTTTTTTTTGCTGATGGTGACTAAAAGATATGGATGATTTCTACAACTCCTTTTCAGGAGAATCCTGTCATCGTTATCATTGATCTTCCTAATGGGACTGTACCTGGTAGTGGTAGAGCGTTAGGCGGTCGTCCAAAATCCATGATCCAAGCGTTGTCAATCTTGAGGCACCGGCCGGTGATTCGAGAGTAGTAGCGGTAGTTCTCCGTCCCAAATAGGTTGCACGAGCCAAAGTGATCAATCAGGAACTTCATGATCTTGGTAGCGGCCTGGAGAATTTAAGAAAAAAAGAGAGATTTAACAGAGAGGGTGCAGCACAATACAACAAACAATTAGAAATGGTCCGTGGTTTCGGGGTTGTGCGGCATGCACCATTGATTGGGCTACAACACAACAAAGTTGAGTAATAAAAAAGCTAAAAAGAAGATTACCTCAACGTCCTCCTATCGGTCCATGTTTTAAATAGAGAGAGAAGGGGGAGCGTTGGAGTAATACAAACAAAGGGAAACAAATGTGAGAGAGCAGTCTTTTTACTTTGATTCACGTTAGTATAATTCAATTCAAGAGAAATCCGTTAACGAGAGGCAAGTGCGTCAATTCAAAGGCTGTGATGTCTAGTTATCTCTAGTACCTTAAAGCGGATAACGTCGTCCATGGTGGCCTGCCGACCAGCTCCTACACAAGTGTGGAAGAAGGAAGGAGCGACGGAAACGCCGAGCGCTTCAGAGCTCATCCCCGCTGAAGTTGGTCCAACGCCTTGAGAGGCTGACGAGAGGGAAACGGCCCGGAAAGTGCCAAAGAGAAGAACTAGGAGCTGCTGTGTACATTTTGGCAATTCACCGATGATCCTGCGTGGTTTTTATAAGTGGATTAGTTCATATAAGGTTTCAATGTCAGTATCACAATTGTTTACTCTTACAACAACTTGACGTACGTTACGTAACTGTCAATTCAAAGTGAAAAGATATCGAGCCCAACTTTCACAACATGTAAATTTCTTAGCTTAATGGCGTTACAAAGTTCTCCAACCGTTTTCTAATATCCTTATCTATCATCTAAAAGAAAGAAAATATTCACCTTCGGACTTGCTCCTGTTTCCACTTGAGGTCGGAAGAATCAGCTCCTCCAGAGTTTAAGATTATGTCGAAAAGCTGCTTTTCAGCTTCGACACCAAAGATGCCATCCGGCAACTTTCGAAGAAATTTTTTGACGACGGATGAGATGGTATGGACGCTAAAATTGGCTATGTTAACGAGCCGGCCCGTTTGTAGAAAATGAATCAATTTTTTCATGTTGGCCTGGTGGCCCGGAGCGCGGAACACATCCCGCTTGTTTGGTCCCTCTTTATTCAGTTTCAATATCAGGACCTGGAAGACCCAAGTTTATCAATGAATTTAATCATTTAAGCTGTAAATAACTATTAATTGTTTACCAGTAAAGGTCCAGGAATGTCTGGCTTACAAATCTGGTCAAAAGGTACTCCAAACTTAACCCTGAAATGGGTGAAAGAAGGGATTAAATAACATGTTGTGATTGAAAAATTAAGATATTCAACTTACTTCTCCATTCTGCAGGGGTAGGGGGCTGGTGCTTGGGCACAAGCAGCAACAGCGCTCCCCAAGTGGGCTGCTCTGCGTTGCATCTTGACTGCCCAGCCGCTCATTCCCTGTAGAACTGTGGTGAGGGCACTCTGAAGGTGAATCCCGGCATCCCCAAACTGAAGGCAGCCACCACAGTTGCAAGTAGAGAAATAGAGAAAGAGAAAAACCGTTAAATTCAACCTTTGAAACTCATTCTCACGAATTAAACAACGGTCTCCTCCGCCCATAGAGAGGCGGTTTCTACCGAGTCCTCTCCTGTTTGACAGGTGCAAACAGAAAAACACAACAAAGCACCGCCCTAATTTTCACTCGAGAGCCTCTCGTGTTCAACGTGAGCCAGAGCAATTTATGATAACACAGAGAAGTGTATGATTTTTTACCTTTTAATTCAGTTAGTACATGGAACTATTTCGGTTAATTTAGTACCCAAACACCCCAAGACCCGAGCCCCCAACAGACGAAAGATATTTTGACAGCAACGAAACAAGGGGGCTAGACGGGGGGGAAACGATTTTAATGGCCGTACAGCTGATAGGCCCCGCCTTTTCCAGAGTTGCCAGTTTATGGTAAACAAAAGCATACCCGAAGCACGGCCCGAAGCATCACGTCTGGCAAGGGCTCTCTTAAGTCGAACGTGAACTCGGAAAATTGATCCCACAGGTCCTCTTTTAGTATAATTTACCAAAGGCTTTTGATTACGCAATTCGTCAGAGATTCTGAGGGCGCATTTGCATATTTTCATGCTCAAAATTCATTCATAGCAGCACACAAGTTCAAAGTTGAAAACCACATATTCATCATATTACTCCGTGCCTAATCAGTACATTTCGCGATTTTGAGTAATAAAGTGAAAATTTTCAACCAACCAACACTGAAATAATCATTTGCGATAGATATGAATGAAAGGAAACAAAACTCACCTTTTGATTGACTCTTTTAACTTTCATCGTGAGTCGATAGTTTTGATCAGAATGTTGAATTACTGTGACACTTTTGCTCCATAACAAGTAAACACTGAGTATATGAACGTAAAACGAAACAAAAAAGTAGAGCACATCCACAATGCACACTCACGCAGTATTGAAGTAGAGAGGAAGGACGTGTTGTGTTGTATCCTACTACGTGACATATCAGTTAAGGAGGGACCAATAAAACAACTTTACGTTATCGTGCTCAGCCCATTTAATGGTCCCCTGCAGAGCGTTATCTCTGTAAAAGAAAGGGCGGGATAATAATGTAAGGAAAGGCCATGAAAATGGAGAAAAAATTTCGATCGCAGATTCGCAGCATGAAGTAATGCGGAAAACAGCTGGTGACATTTCACAACACAATGATTAAGTCCTAAACATGCCCAGCAGCAAAAAACAGAACACGACGAATGTTGAACAGCAAATCCCCGTTTTTAAAAATAAAAGTAGCCACAGAAGAGCACTGTTTCTTAAAGAATTAAGTTACGCCTACGCAGAGTCTTGTTAAGAGAATATATACTTTGATATAGCATTCCTATCACATCTTCGTCTGCATGTTATTTGAGTTAACTCTCACTTCTTTACACGGACGACGAAGAGCTACTGATCTGGTAATCTATTCGCCTCAGGAAACTTGCTTGTTACACACAGAATGAAGTGTGTGAAACACTGGAGAACTGCAGCGTGGACTGCAGCTTTCTTTTGCGGAATTTGCAGATACTCCATACTTGAATTTTACCATTCCGCTCACATAGCCAGCATGGGAACACATCGGCAACTTTTCAACCCAAAACTCAACTTTTATTGCTTCATCTGTTTGACGAACGTGATTGAAATGACATGAGTACAAATAGAATTACCCGTTCAAAAATAGTTTCAGCTTCATTTCAATTAATTTTGAAGCTTATTAACGATATGAAAGATGATCGAAATGCGAAGGAATGCGGACCTCCGGAGTCCATTCTGCCGCTAGCTCCGGTCACATTCCAAAATTGTTTTAATAAAATGAATTCCTTCAAGGATCGCATTATCATGTATAGGAAAATTGGAAAGTCTGTATAATGACGATGACGTGCGAATGCAAAAATGAAATCCAGGAAATCGATGAATTTATGAAGTCATCCGGGTACATAAATCGAGTGGAAAACAGAAGTATCGTTTATAGAATGCTGTCCCCTATACAGCCCTATTCTTTCTACGTGGCGGATCTATTCGCAGAAAAGAATATTAATGCAAATAGGGATTCATGGAATCTAAGCTAGAATCGATATACATAATAAAAAAAAGACCGGAACCCTATTAAATATAAGAAAAGATTGAGCATAATACACGTCGCTTGTGGATGCGTCGTCGGATGTTGAATATAAGGATGAAGGGACTTGTGCTGATGATGAAATTACTCGCATGAGTCAAGACAGAGTTAGTATGTGCTCTTCCACTACTAGCTGTCCCTGCTCATCTCCTCGCATCGCAAAAGGGGATATGAGGAAATGGAAATTTGTTCCGGGCGGTTGATAACTTTTCTCGTCGGCAGCAGTATAGTAGTAGCTCTTTTCTCGCCATAGCAATGCCGCGCCCATAGAACATCAGGGTTATCCTGCAGCAGATCCTTGAAAAACAGGAGGAACGCGTCGAATCCTCGGACTCGCTAGTGACGTCAGACGTACACTAGCGCAGGCGGGAGAGCGAAAACTTTCGTGTCCGTCTTCTCTGCTGCACCATATATAAAGGGGAGAGGGCAAAGTAGGGTTCCAGCTCATTCCGCCACCAGCTAGCTATCAAGAACAACAGGTCATCTTCATAAGCACATTATTATATAATACCAGCACAGTGCGTTTTCATTGAATATCACCGGAAGAAGTCAGCCTAATTATGTCTCGCTCCAGCTGCATCAGAAGCCTCATTGCCGTCGCTTTCTTAGTCACCTGGATGACGCTCCTCATCCTGCCCTCATCTTCCGACGCCGCTCCCAGCAAGTAATAATAACTCTATTTTCATACATTAGAACTTGGGGCCGTGTAATAACCTACCTAATTGTAAACGCGAGGATCGTTACATGGTACATACATCCCGGCGAGTAACTTGATCGCCTCCGGACTCCTTTACTTCCATGAAAGAGATGGACTGTAAACGTATAGCCCCATTGTTCTTGATCATTAGACACGTAAGAAAAAATAGTAATGAACGTGCTGGGTTTATAGTAAGGATCCTCTAGGAGAATGAGACATACGATACTTTATTTTTAAGGAAGGAAATACTAAAGGACACTAATCTTTCATTACACAAACTTGTGTTAATAAAATGTTGTAATTTGTACATGTTTTTAATACTCGGATCAAGTGTTGCGTTATGATCGCATTGCGTGTATAATAGATTATAATAATACCGTAATGGAAGGATTTTTTCCTGAAGCAAACCGCCACCACCACATCCTCGAAAATTGCTCTAGTTTAGCGATGGGAATAACCACAGACAGTGGAAGAGATTAAGTAAGAGCTGCACTCTCTCACACTTCGGACTATACGTCCGCGTCACACTGTTGGCGATTCTGTCCCGGATTGTCACTGCTGGAGCATATTTTAAGCTCTGTTGCTTCTGCTGCTCTTAAATCTGAATTTTTTCAAAGAAAACAAATTCCTTTTTAGAGAGGTTTCTGCTAAAGCTCTTATCTAAAATGTTATTTTCAGGGGCCAATTTGTAGTTGACTTGGAGGACCCAGATAGTGTGATGGACGTCCTATCCCGACTCGAGCGATCTATGGTTCGGAACAACGATTTCGAGCAGTAAGTAGATGTTTTTCCTACGAATCAAAACCTCAATTCTAAATCCTGATGCATGTGCATACGTAAATCAACTGCATGATGAACAGAGCAGTCACTATTATAAAAATCGAAAAATAGTCGATTTCTTTCTTATATAAATAGCCCTAAACGGGGAGTGGATTTCGGGCTAGGACGTGGATATTCTGGATCCCAGGCGGCTAAACATCTTATGGGGCTTGCGGCGGCCAATTACGCCATCGGTCCCGGCCGCAAGAGGCGTTCGTCAGCGGCCGAAACTAATCAACAGGCTGCTGCTGCAGCTGCCGCCGCCGCTGTTGCATCTCCGGTCCCCGCCAAATCCCAATAGGACGTCACCATATAAGACCTCTCTTTCTTCGACAGTATTTTTTATTTAGAATTTAAAGAGACGAAAGAATTCTTTTCAATGTTTCCATCGTGACACCATATACTTCCCAGAAATTGTGGTATATTATTATTATTATTCTAATTATTATATAAAATATAATGAAACACGAACTGATGTAATAGGTAATCACCTTCTTTATAGACGTATTATACGTAATTTTTACATATAACCAATATTTCTGTTGATTGTGTTCTGCTTTTCTGCTTCTTCGTCCCTTCTATTTGAGAATATTTAAAAGAAAAAGTATATGCTTCCATCAGTTGTAATGGAAATGTATCATCCAAAAGATAAACGAAAAAAAGAAGATATTCGTGTTTTGTATCTGTTTCAACCTCTTTGATGTGTTGGCCATGAATCAACAATACACGCTATCCTATATTACCGGTATACTTCTGTAGAGTCATATTCTTTTTCTATTGTATATTTACATAACAATGAGCCTCTTGTTGTCAACATGGACAAGAGTGTAGAGGTACAATTAATTGATGACGACAACATGGGCATATAGAGAGTAATTAAAAGTTAATATGAAAGTCTAACGATAGAAATCTAAATAAAAACACATCGAGTTCATCACAGGGTTAATTGCCGCTGTTTTTGCTATTTAGAGATCCTTGTGTTATGTTATTACATATGTAATCATCTCCTAGCAATACCAGGTTGAAACCCACTGCGATCTAGTTTTTTGTTTTGTTTTGTGTTTACAGTCTGCTTACCATCTACTTAGAAGTCTAAAATTGGCACCTGTTTTGCACGTTTGCCTCACGTTCGCCACTACAACGAATTGAGGCTACAACCCCTTGTTTACCTTCAACTTTTTAATTCACAGAAAAAAGAAAAAAAGGATTTTTTACTGACCTAGAAAAATTATAGTTCATATTACATCTTTTAAAAGAGAAGGTGGGCACAATAGTTATTGAAAGGAATATTAATTGAACGATGCTAAAGTTAGATGAGGATTTTATTTATTTTTAAAAACAATTAGAAGAACAGATAAAATGTAGTTTTCTTCATTTTATTACAAAGAAAATAGCGATCCTTAGTATTTCTCCTAGCAATATAGGTTGCCGCGCATAAAGCGCACGAGCGGAGCGACTGCACTAGTTACTTTGCCTAGTCTAGCCAGATCCATTGTCAGTCACGTCCACCAGAAACCGGGCGAAAGATTTCGAGGTTAATAATCCTTACTTTTCTCAATTTAACTTTGGCGTTCGTGGAAAAGAAGAGGAAAAGCAGGGCTTTTGTTCGTCACCTTTTTTCAAACTTGGAAATAACTTGCTGTAATTTATTAATAAAATAAACATTTAAAACAATTTAAGATTTATTTGAACTCTTAATGAATGTGTGTAATCAAAACTCATTACAAAACAGTTTAATGGTTATAAATTTACTATGCCAGTACGCGAATCATAAAATAAAATAAAGAAACATCCCATAACCATGAAGTGCGAACGCGATGTAATTTAAGTACCATCGAAACTAATATAACTGAACGCATAGTTTAGAATAAAACAATCATCCGTTTCTCATATTCTTTTTTATTTCTATTTCTGAGAACTATTACAAATAATGGTTTTTGCTCTGTACGTAAAACCATTATTTGTGGAAGAGTTAACTACCGTACATAGCCATTCAACTACAGGAGAGGACTGTTGTAAGTTCACTTAATTAGTGCAGAGGTTAGGATCAATAAGACGAAAATGACGCAAAGCCTCTCACGAGTAGATATAATGATCAACAGCTGCGCAAAGTAGATATAACTCGAAAAGTTTACTTGAAAATCAAAATGTTTGTTCGACAACGTTTCTGCATATTATTATATTAATTGACAAGCATATGTGCTCTTGATACACACATCCCTCGTAGTGAAATGTTGGAAAGGCAGCAACATGAAGTTTTAATCGAACTGTCACCGTCCCCTAATAGTGTTTCAAATCAAGAAATATATAAGTTTAATATTCAACAGAGATTAGGTAAAATATTTTTCTGGAAGGCCTCATAGCGTAAACAAAATATAACGATTATACACGCAATTGTGAGCCTAATAGCAGCAAATTATTATTTACATATTTGTAAAAAGAAAAGGATGAGATGTACCTTCCCAGAAGTTACATTTATTTGTTAATCAAAACTCTCAAGTTTTCAATAATACAAGAAGAGATGGCAAGTGTTTGAAGAGTTGTACCATCACCATGGTAGCGCGACAGTGCGTCGTGCACTGCAACGCCTTTTTAAAAATTGAAGTTCTTCGTCGTATCCCTTTGTGACGGGTATATAGAAGAAGCATCAATCCCACTGTTGCGCCATTGTGCGCGCTATTGTAATAACGTGTACTATCTAGACGTCCGAGGTTCTTGCGTTTTGTACGGATGTTGACATCACGTAATGAAAACGTCGAAACGAATTAACTAAAAGCAGCGACGATGCGCTTGAGATCTATGGCTTATTGCGTGACCAACTCGAATCCATTACACAAACGAGTGAAACTAAATGCAACATATATATCTACAATCTTTTCTATATAACAGTTGATTAGAGTGGCTAAAAATATATCAATTCTAATAACAACTTAATCAAGAAGAAATTACTTGAATCTAATATATATAAATTACTTACGACAATGTGCAGTATTTCACGCTTGGATTAATAATATTGTCGTGAGAGCAACAACAACAACAAAAAAATAAGAATGGCGATCCATTAGTCAGAACGAACAAAAGGCCGCGCTTTCGTGCGACCATCCGCACGAATTGTCCGCCTCGGGACACATAAGTCATATGGTTTTGAGCATCACCGTATACACTATATACATCCGGAACATGTAAACATATGGATGTAAGAAAACCGTGGGCGAGCTGCTGCTGTCCAAACGTCAGAGGACAGCGCGGGAAAGCCATTAATCGATGGATGTTGCTAGATCCGATTATATTATCATGTGGCCTTGCTACAACAAAAAGAATAGGGTGTAATATTCTAAATGCAATAGTGGTTATTAATATACTTGTGATATAGTGTAGGGGTTTTTGATCTATCGACGCCCTGTCGTGTGACAGTGACGAATGTTTCTTTCAGAGATTATAGGAGAGGATTATATGTTTCCTGGTATATATTTATATATTAAATGTATCACCCCACTGTGTTGAATATTGCGGGGGGAAAAGAGAGTGTACAGACTATAAAATGTGAAAAATAACTATATCGACCTCTAGGCAGTTCTTTGTGCGAAAAAGTTCTAGAAATTCTTTCATAAACCATTGTATAACAAGGATGTATATGTATACACAAAGAAATGCCTATTATAAATCCCTTTCCGCGTAGTAATACTATTATTGTATTATGCTCGAGTATTAGCTTAATGCTATTAGATGAATCAAACCAATCGTAATTCAACGCAATAATAATACCCTGAGCTCCTCAATCCGTAGATATATATGCTGCATCCCAATGTTAAATGGCATGGATTAGGCCACTCATCGTTTATCATCATATCACATTTACCACTGCTGGATCAACCATTTGATATTCTAGTGATGACGAATGCCGACGTCTATATTGAAGACCCGTCTTTTATGGGCTCGTTCGTGCAATATAACCTTTGAAAAGTCGAGGTCTTTATGTATTACCATCCCTTTCATGGCCATTAAAATGGAGCCACATCATCATCATCATCGTAACCAGTATCTATAGCGCAGGCAATGTATAGAGGAAGGTCTGAATTGCTTTGCGTAGGAGTCACTTTCAAACTAGATGAGGCTGTCTTCCTTGAAAAAGTTGAGCGTCTTTATAGCGACGCTACCAAGTAAATTGAAATTACTTTACTGATGCTCTTCTAAGAGATGCGCAGAAAGCCAATCGATCACCTTAATATGCGGCTTTCACCTAAATATCCGGTGCGCGCGGAATCCAAGTCGTAAACGGATATCGAGGTTAAATGGGAACTGCTAGTTCTGGAGGGCACGCGAAATTATGATTGCAACTGAAGGCAATATGAGTCATACCTATAAAACTATCAACGGTGTGGGTTGACCTTTATTGGCAAAACGATGAAGATGAGGCTATAAATAAGAAGAAATTGATGAGACGAACTTAATAACTATCGCAAAACGGAATTCCAAACTTTTCCGCTCTTGATCTAAAAATGGGTTCTAACACAGTTTCGGATTGAAACGCTACACCAAAAGTGGAAGAATGGTATTTCTCATAAAACTCGACGCGTATGGGATGCTATAAAGCCTATGGGCTCAGTGACAAATAGTGTCTTATGACATTTTTCAATCGAGTTGTCAAGGGAATTTGTATTCAGTGTCTACGCGAACTTTGCCAACTAATATTTTTATTGCTTGAATAATGTGATAAGCACTTTGAAAGAAGTGGATGTCAATTTAGGCTTTTGATACTTCGATCAGCTTTGTCGAAAATATACCTCTCTCAAGAATGGAAAAATACCTTAATTGCGCTATGGAGTAATCATTAATTCAAATTTCTTAAGGTTCTTATTTGTACTCATAGATGACTCTTGAATTTCAAATTCCTGACAGCAAATCTAAGCGCTAGATGGCTTCTAGCTATCCTAATCGCCACAATTAAAAATTTAATTTATTGGACGAATATTGCCCAATCAGAGACATAGATAGATACACGTTTCTGCATCGGGTATATGCAAATTAACCCATCGAAGGCAAACAGGTTTCATTTCCAGTTCCTATACTTATTTCCTATCACCGATACCTTATTATGGGACCTGGTTAGTCGGTACTGTTGGAAGGATAACCTTCGAACGAATAATACGCGCGCTAAAATTGTATCCGCCAATTGGCAAATCCTTGAGACATACGCAGGAAGTTGCCATTATTGGATCGGAGAAAATAGACACACGTGAACACGTCCGCCGTCCTAGACACGACAGACGTATGAACCATACCAATAGTTTTTGCTGTTTTGGTTTTTTATGGGCCGTACCGTGCTAGCAATAGCTGTTTCTGTATTTCAGTTGCGTCTCATAAGGTTTCTTTTTTTTCTCCATGTGACGTCAACCCTGGAGCGTTCCTTGACGCTGACTAGATCAATTCAAAGTCCGGTCGTCGTCGGTCCCTTTTTCAGTAGTCTTTCGAGGTCTGACCCTGGCGTCTCTTTCAATCAACAACTACTGATAGATTTGCTGGGTAAACTAGTAGCCAGATTACAACCAGTTCTATTTTAGACTCAACAGGGCGACGTTGCATTGTATAGGTAGGCACAAATAAAATTTTTATTCAATCCATCATCAAACTCGCTTTATCTCATTTAAATTTCATTAAAATCATTGGTATTAATATTTCTAGCGGCAATTTTTGTATCACTAGTTTATATTTAACGATTACCGCATAATAAGTTAACAATAGACCTGGTAATTTAAGGATCATATTGAAAAAGAGAGTAGGACATAGGAGAGCCACGGGGTGGTCTCTTTCTCTCATAACAATAGTTTCGAATTTCATAACTTGCACCGGGAAAGGAGTTCGTTCGTGCAAATTTTGTACAGTAGCACGACATTTCTGTTATTGGAGATCATTCATAAGGATTACAAGTGTTCTAGAATTCTTATCCTTAATCCGAATCCTAATCCTGCGGTAGTCGAAACCTCATAATTGCGGTCAGCCGTCAGCGCACTACGTACCGCAAACTATACGTATACATAATATTTTTTGAATAATTAACTTCAAATGAGTTTCCCTTAATGCAATCTTCAAAAATATTTTTTTGCAACTATTTATTTGAACAATCCGTGATTTGATAATTACTTTCGTTGTTTACACTTTGAATTGATAATCGATTCATTGTTTGTTCGATACGTCAGTCGTCACTCAAGAGCTTCTAAAGTGCAGACGACGTCTAGTTGTCAATATTACCTCAGTGCGCATTTTTTTCACTTCTAATCGGTATGTCATTATTTTATTTTAGAAAATGCTATATTTTGAAAAGAAATTCCTTATTAATCGTATGAGGTAGCTACCAAACCTTTTAATCCCCGTCATATTGGAGTCGTAAAATTCCATCACAAAAATCAACAGTTTACGTTAGTTTTGTTTATCGATAGAGATAAGCACACGTACTGCATTGTGCCCTAGTAATAATATATACGATGCATATGTGTTTAGTCTGGCGTATGAATCAAAGCAGAAATTCCTTTTTGATAATCAGAAATATAAATTTTTAGACAGCTTCAGCCAAAAGACGGAGGAAACTGAGAGGTTACCGTAATACCATGGCAGGACACAACTCATCCCAGTTTCCGTAAGCTCTATTTGTAAATCCTCTCACTTAATTCTCATACATAATCTCTCATTTTCATCCAATGTAGGTTGTTCAGCAAAATTTTAAATGGAGGAATTGCTGGCATTGTTGGTGTATCCATTGTGTACCCCATCGATCTGGTGAAAACACGCCTGCAGAACCAGAATTCTGCAACTGGTGAAAAGCTCTACAAGAACATGTACAACCAAACTATTTAGTTTCACTCTGTTTACATTCTAATTTCCTGTATTTATACACAGGCTTGACTGCTTTAAAAAGAGCTACAGAGCAGAAGGCTACTGGGGCATGTACCGAGGTAAATTTTCAGAATATAAAAAGATTCAAATGGCTTCTTCTACTTAGCCTTTTGTTGGAATATGATATTAGGCTCTGCAGTCAACATCCTTCTCGTGACGCCAGAGAAAGCCATTAAACTAACTGCGAACGATGCTTTCCGCTACTTGCTGCTGGACAAACAGGGGTGATTATGCAACCTATACATGATTCTTTTTATTATATCCATACACACACAAGATGAAACCGTAATCTAAATTCCGCTACTTCTTTTCAAAAATCCATGTAGTAAATTGACTGTGGCCAAAGAAATGGCTGCAGGTGGAGCTGCCGGTCTGTGCCAAACCGTCATTACGACTCCTATGGAGTTGCTAAAAATCCAGCTTCAGCTGAGCGCTCAGCAGAACGCCGGCCGTAAAGCTTCCGCTCTCCTTCTAGCTTCCCAACTGATCTCTACGCAAGGTGAAAAATTCTTATTTATCTTCTTTTCCTACTTTTATCTCAATTTTAACGACATCAGTTATATCAAAGAATTCCTGCTGTATCTTTATGGCCGTTGAATTATATTACTGCTATTCGCACCTTTTGATATCTAATTTTGTGTTTTCTCAAATGTAAACAACCTTTAGTAGGTTAATAACGGATCAAAAATAGTTTTTATTGTATAAATAATGTATTTTCTTTTTTCATTTATTTTTTAGGACTTGCCGGTTTGTACCGTGGCTGCCTGTCGACCATTATGAGAGACGTTAGCTTCTCTATTATTTACTTTCCGCTTTTTGCCCACCTGAAAGCGCTCGGCTCAGAGCGTGCGGGCAGTGATGCAGTGACCTGCGAGGTATTAGCTCATTTGCTTGAATATAATCGCTTTATATACATTGTTTGTTATAAATTAATATAGGCTCCATTCTACTGGTCATTTGTGTCTGGGTGTACGGCCGGCGGTGTGGCAGCTGTGGCCGTCAATCCCGTTGACGTCGTCAAAACTCGGCTCCAGGTGTGACTCCATCTATGCGTGTTAACTGCTTAAATCAAGTCCGGCTTTTCTTTTTTTACATAAAAGTGTAAAAAAAATAGATAATAAGACCTCGTCATGTCGTAAAATTTTAATGAAAATTTCTCTCTTGAAAAAGAAAATAGCCTAATTCAACGAAGGAAACCGCACTAGAATAGAGATTTTCGGTCCAGCAAAGATTCTCAAACCACATCATCATCTTGTTATGTTAATAAAATATATCTTCTACTCTTTTCTAGGCTCAAGGACAAGCTCCTAAAGAGCTTCCATCTACGTCCGGAAGCGGAGGCGGAACAGGGACCAATCCAATGATGAAACCCATCTCCCAAACTCGGGACCAGCCGCAACGTTCATTCCTTAACACCGGGGAACCGAAAGGAGGAGGAGGATCCCGATCCATTCACCAGCCCACCGTTGCCGTTCCATCGGCATCAAGTTCGACTGTAGAATCCGGGCCTGGTCAGCGTTATAAAGGGATCGGAGACGCCGTTTTGAGGATCACGCGGGAAGAAGGCTTGGCGGCCTTCTTTAAAGGAGCATCCTGCCGCGTTCTGGTCATCGCTCCTCTTTTCGGTATCGCTCAGACTGTCTACTATCTCGGCGTTGGCGAGTACATCCTCGGTGCTTCATCCACCCCATGAATATAGATAAATTACTTTTTTCTCCCCATTTTTTTATTATAATCAAGAAATATGAAACTATAATTAATCCCAAATGAAACAAAAAATAGTCCATTCACTGAAGCAATCCAGAGATTTAGTTTGGTTTTTTGATTTGTTAATAATAACCTTTTCAAATGGTTAGTGGTTCAGTTTGTTTTTTTGGGAATCTCTGATTATTATTATAATAATAATAATTTGATGCTTCAGGCTTATACTATACATTCTGCTGCTCTCTTTTTTCCTATCTTATAAGTAATTGATTTATAACTGACCTTTGGCTTCCTTTGGTGGTTGTCGATTTGTTTTTGTAATCGCATCCCTTCCTAAATTCATGTTATTTTTTTTGGGTACGATATACTTTTGGTAGACTCTCTCTCTGTATACACGCCAAATCGGATACATATACATAGAAGTGTATTACACGTTCCTCTTTTGAATATGTGTCTCCCCTTTTTTTACACGGTCCGCCATATGGCTTTTTTGAATTCGTTATTGTCGTCCGTCAAAAGATGAGATGTTTTTTTTTCACGCGGCTGGACGCTCTTGAATAGATGATGAAAAAAGTCGAGCAATTAAGCCGGCGGCCATGGCCAAGCATCTCTCAGTGTGGGACTCTATTAATTTATTTTCATTGCCCTTTTGCAGCGTCGGCAGCCCGTCGGGAGTGTTAATTGGCCGGCCGCGCGCTCGGCGTGACCGCAAGAAACGACTCTTTATAAATCCACATCTTCTTTTCTTTCTTTATATATATATAAATAAATCGCTCAGGTTGTCATCTGCGCTTGATTGGATGCTACGTCGTGAAACCTTTTAAGGGGTAGGCGTGTTTTTTGAGCGTTCACCGGTTTGAACTCTTTATAATCCCATTTTCTGATTATGATGATGGTCGCAAATATGTATAACGGAGCGGATCGGACATTTTCCCTTCTTAAAAAAAGTTACCGCGCGGCTAGAACTCTTTTTTAACTGTGGTAATTACCGAGTTTTTACGACCCGTCCTAATATTTGATGACGTGTTGATAAAGATTTTTTCCCTTTTTCCCATAGGTTTAAAAAAAAGGAGCGCAACCAAAGTTAGAATGTGCGCGCCTTTATGTGTGTTCTTGAATGTAGAGAGGAGCGGCCAGTTTCATCAGCTGCTGATGACCATTTCCGAGATTTATAGCCTTCATTATTACATTTATTATATATATTTCTCTCAGCCCTCAAGGTTTCTTTCTAATATTAAGACAATTAAGTAGTCATGTTCAGAAAGAAAGTATGGATATGGGTGGAATTCAAGAACTGACAGATGAGAACTCGGTCGGTACTTGTACCGATTTATGTTATCTTATGCCGTCTTTAATAATCTTTAAATTTTCTTTTTTTAAATAGCTTCTAGTATAGAGATTTGAACGCAGCTATATGACCTTTTTAGAACACTTTTTTCCTTCTTCACGGCTCGTTGTTGTTGATGACAACTCTCTCTCCTCCTCGTCCTCAAAACAAGCCGCAATTTTAAGACGTCCAGAACATGTGTGAACAACAGCATTGAATACGTCCTTCGAGTAAAATATACCTGAAGTAATAGCGTAAAAGTCACCGCACGTTATTAAAAAAAAAAAAAGGAGAGAAAATCTATTAGGCAATTGGCTACCCTTTTGGAGGGTGCTACGTTGGACAGCTCGCCCGGCTCTCTCTTGGCACTTGACGGGCCCGTTATTATTACCACCAGCGCGTGTGTGTGTGTGTCTCGAAAGCCGCGCTATGCTCTTTTTTTCTCTCTCCACCTTGATTATTCAAGTATATATCCACACACAAGAGTATAAGGTGATGAATGGCCAGGCACTGCCGGGCTTTAGCGTTAGGTTCTCTTAGTCTTGACACGTGTGAGAGACCCCTTCGGACAGGTCTGTAATTACACGGATGGAGCAAAGAAGAAAATGAAAAAAAGTAGAGAATGGAAGAGAGAAAGAATCTCACCTTTTTGGAGATGATCGGTGTGTGTGTGTATGCAGGAGCAGCGCCAATCAAGCATGATGGTGCAACTGTGATGAAGCAACTTTTCTTCTTCTTCTTCTTCTTGACGTGCTGGTCGCCGCGTAGCACAATGGACAGATGATCGAGAGAAGAGTCACCTTTTTTCTTTCTAGATATATAAGAAGTCGAACAAACACGGGTTGATTTTTCATGCCTTAGCAGCAGCAGAAGCAGCAACGGTTATTTCAATGGCTACTTGATGATCACTACAAGGATCAAAAAACCCTTTTTTCATTATTCTCAATTCTCGCTGAGCTCATCTTCCTGCAATTGTTATGAAGTAGACACACACACGGAATCGAGCAAGCCAGTAGGAGTTAGCCGGAGACAGGGTTGCCTTCGTATTGTTAAGACTCGCACACCGAACGTCATCGACCCCCGAAGTATATATATATATATAGAAACATAATAGGATCACAATATTTGTGTGTTCACCTTCTCTGCTAGCTGCAGATAACACAAACCTGTCTTAATTCCATTCAGTTTTGGATAGCTGCAGAGTCACTGCGTAGCCGAAAATACACGACGACGACGACGACACTATACAATCGATTTCAATGTGATTCGAGCCCACCATGAAACTGCGTTCAAGTCCTTTTAACGGAATTCCGGAATCCCCTTTTGAATTAGTTTGCATAACGGGAAGATAATACTTTTTTCTTTCTTTCTCGGGAGACGTAAATGACTATAATATTGTTTTCAATATAATGAATTTAGCTTCTTCTTTTAGGAATTAGAAAATTAGAAAACGGGTTTTGTTAAAAGGATTATCAATTCCAATGGGAAATGAGAAACGTCATTATAATGACGATATTACTTCTTTGTATAAATCGTATTCGATTTCATAAGTGACGTAGTCAATACATGTTTTCTTATATAATTGAGGACGATTAATAATGACTGACATTTTCGAAACCTAAGTTTGAAATAGCACAGAACGAATTAAGTGGTATATTGCATGAATAATCCATATCTGTACGCTCATAAGCAAGTTAGGCAATAACATAGTTTTCTATTTTTCATGTAGAATTATTATGCTCGGACTAGATTCGCCATTGGAAAGCATACCGAATCGTTCAAATAACTCATATCAGGTTATAGCTAAAGGACATTCTCCTTCTCAGTAGGGACCACACTAGATGACATTGTAAGTCATGAATATCGCCATCAGGCAATAAAGAAATAAATCCGAGTCGTAGGCCATTATCTGTTTGACAACTATTTCAAAATCATTGACAGAAAATATCTGGACATCAACACAAATGATCGCTTTTCGCCACATTTTTGTGTAGTGACTTTCCAAATTTCGTTTTGTCATTCCAATCGTCGGATAATAATAGCAGAAGGAACTTGACATGACAGGGGGCTCGCATGTATCGCACACTGCGGCCATTTTTGTTTACCGATATGGTGACAATAGCCGGAGCATTTAGAAAAAGGTGTGAAAGTCCCCTCTCTCTTTTGTCATCGTCACTTATTTCTCTGATCCGACTCGCGGATTATCATAGCAGTCAAAATACTATATCCCAACTGTCAAATCAGATGAGTCTCTTTTCAAAGAAGAAGATCGCATTTTTGAATGCAAATACCGACATCCGCTCTCTCACCTCATTAATGTAGGGGCGAGAGAGAGACCTATAATGGTAGATAAACACGCATCAGCCCCTCTTCTTAAGAGTACGATCTATTTATTCGTATATAGAATAAGCGCTCAGCTGCGTTTCCGGCGCGACACACCTCTTACCTGTGCCGTATAGGTGTTGAATAGTTTGTTAATGGGGCAGGATGTGTGATGATACCGGTGAAAAGGTGGTGTCTGTGTCAACGTGCGTGAAATCGTCTCATCATGTCGCTCTTTTTCTTTCTCTCGTTTCCGTTGCCACAACAATATTATGGCACACACACGGTAGCGTGCTGCTCGTGTGCTCTTTTGCATCCGGTGATATTTACATTAAATGTTATTACAAGTGTCTTAAAAGTTAATTGATTAAAATAAAAAATAAAATCTTCTTCCTTTTTTGTGCGACTCATCGCCACTGGGCTCCGTCCACTTGTTTTGTATAGGCTTCTTCTTTTTTCAAGAAGATGGTTATTAATCTGTCAGATAAATTTCAAGAAAAAGAAAAAATATATATATTTTTTCTTTTATTCAGCATCCATGATGGCGGAGCCCTCCTCTCTCGGCTTCTGTGTGTAGTAAATTGAACGGGTTGCGCGCGCACACAGAGGGCGCGCAACAGGTGTTGGACGGACATTTTCTTTGCTTCTTCCTTCTCATCTCGTCGCATTTCCAAATAGAAAAATGATACGTGTGCTGCCCCAAGCAGCTTCTGGTTTTGAAAAACAACACAAAGTAGTAGTCTTGGAATGCGGTCTTTTACACAAGTCGTGATTACGTGTAGTAGTACACTCTTGATTAAGCTTCGCGTGCTGTGTTTGCGCTATAGTACAGCCACAGAGGGAGAGATAATTGAGCGCCCTCTTTTGTCCAGTGTTATAATTGCTGTTTGATGGTTAGTATAGAGTGCCGCAGGTAGCGAAAGAAAAGAACGTGTGATGGACACATTCCGCGCACATAAAGCTCCGACACGCTCTCTCTCTCTCTCAGCGAGGGGGCGCGAAAAAACGAACGAAAGAAACGAAAGAACCCAAATCAAGACATTATTATGACCAGGCGGCGCTTTGATTAGGACCAAGGTGGACTTGCCTAGGTACACCTTAGTCCTCCCCTTCTTCTTCTTCTTCTTCTCCGAAAAGCCATCAAAAAGTTATAACGGCGCGGCGGTTTTCAAAATGATGATGATGGCAGTGCTCCTGCTCTGCGCTCCTATGGCTTATTTTTCTTATACTTTTCTTTTTTACGAAGGGCTAAAAATCGTAAAAGTTATACGCGCGTATAATATATAGATATCCTAATAAGGAAACTGGATCTCTTTTTTTTTCTTTTTAAAAATTTGAATCAATCGCGTAATACACCTACCGGAATCGAGTTTATAGTTATTCTCTCTTTTTTTTCGTACAAGTGTCATCATAATTCAAAACTTAAATCCTAAAGTCGGCAGCATCTAGCGTTTATAGGCTATTCAAAGGAACCAAGATGGAAGCGCATTCAAATGTATAAGACCCAAAAAACCTATTCGAATTTTGAGCGGGAATTGAAAAGGACTCTTGCTTGAATAGGTTTCATTGGTTTGCCTTCTTCATTTGAATTGAGCAGGTAGACGAGATGTCCAAGTGGCGGGTAATTTAAACGCGTTTAGACTCAGATTAGCCTATTCAACGATAGTGTCATCATTTCTTAATAGATTTAAAAAGAAGAGAAAAAACTTGATGCTGTTTAAAAAGATGTCTGCTGTGCTACGCGCACTGTTCAAATAATTCCAACGTGTAGAACAAAACAACAAAATAAATCAGAAAAAAAACTATGAATAGCATTTGGAAGAAAATGTAATATTTTTTCAGGTGCCCAGCTTCTATACTATTTGTTTCGGATTCCATGCTGGGCGCGCGTACCAAATTTTTTATTTTTCTTCTTCTAGAAGACGTCCGTCGCCGTTTTTCCTATGTATATTGTTCAAACACAAATGCTTCCACGCTTCATCAAACTCTCCGACACGCTTCCCCCTATAACATAACAACAACGGCGAAAAAAAATCCAATCTCATTTCTTGAAAAATGGACCGACATTTATTATGTGAGACAAGTCAGCGGGCGCATCACACATGTAAAAGGGGCAACCCTTAAAAATATCTATTGTTAACAACTCATCCGCCCCGATACATCCTATTAATCAGCAGTTTCCCTTTTTTCTCTCTCTGATTAATTACGATCCAAGATTTTCTAAGAAAGTAAAGTTTTTTTTTTAATAGTCAGTTCAAAGGTCTTATATTATATGGTGCAGTCACATCATTTCACGCAGCTAGCAAGCAAGGCCGATCATCGCGGCCGCGGAAGGCGCCGAGTCACGGCCGGACAAAAGAGACGCGTAGACGGGGCGCCCCGAAGAAGAAGGGACGACGGGAGTGATAATCGCCAAATGCAATCGAGCGTGCCTTTCAATCGTTTTCCTTTTTTTAAATATTCTTCTCTACTTTTATTGTTTGGATCAAAGAAAGGAAATGCTCGTTAATGCTGCATCTCTCTTGAAAATATATAAAAATAAAAAAGAGTCTAAGACTTTTTCTTATATAAAAATCCTGCGCACCTCATTTATCAATGCTTCGAAGAAAGAAACAAGTTCTCTTTTCTTTCTCCCCCTATCCATTTATTTTATTTTGTATTGGTCACTGCTCGTTGGTCAGGTGATGAATTCTCTTTTGAGCAGGTCTCCTTGACGTAGGGTACTACTACGATCAATTATTTACCATCTATCTGACCTTTTGTGTTGTGGTTCCTGTTGTAATAATGTTTTGCAAGGTATCGACAGCGGAAGAGAGGCCCCCTTCTTTCTTTTCTTTCGGACCTTGTTATAATAATGAAGTGTGTGGAAGTTCTTCTTTACAATATATATAGAAAACAGCTCCCGTTTTTTTTCTATTATTATTTGCCAAACAATGATGGGAAAAAGAAGGAGAACTTGTTGACGTTCTACAATAGCACAAACTGGTCAGCAGACGGATAACAAAGAAGATGGATGGATGGATGATGATCTACTTTTTTTGTAATGACTTTCAATATAACGACCGTTAAACTAATATGTTTTTAAGGAGCATCCGGCGGAATTATCGGATTTTTATATATAAAAAAGAATTATTTAACATGGTATAATTTCTTTTCTGTTTTTTAATATATAATTAAGTGTTGGAATGTGCTTCTGCCGCGCGGACGCGTAGATTACACCACTTAATCACGTAATTCGACTATGTGCTCCTACAGGTAGCCCTAATTATATAATTGACATCATTACATCGAGAATGGGGGAAACCGAATGAACTGTAATATGAGCATTAAGATACATTTTTGTCCGAATTTCATTTTTAAATATAGGCGAGCACGACCGTAATGTTTCTTAACTGTTTATTGCGTAACATTATGGATGCCCGAATTTATAGATCGATTAGAGAAACTTTGAATGGACTCGAGTCAGCCAAAAAGAGCTTTTCTTTTATAATGGTCCTTATTTGTAATTATGCCGCGCTCAGAGCCATTAGACTTGATTGCGTCCAGCAGCAGGAGATGAGGAAAAGAAGAAGAAAATCATTAGCCGATTTATCGCCGTGATTTTTCTTCCCTTCAGAAAGAGAGAAAAAGTTAATCACGCGTCCCCCCACTTCTTTTTAAACCATCCCCGCTGCGATCCAATCGAAAAGGAAGAGGCCTTCTTCGACGACCGCCCAGGGGTCCATCGCTATGTTTTTACCTTCTTAAAAACATAATAAAAAGGGCGCGCTCCCATTCGAATGAGCTCGTGACAAATCGTCCACCTGTCTAGGCCCTAGAAAACTCAAATCTTATTCCATCCATCAAGGACTCCTTTTTTTATTTAAAAACAGCAACATGTGTTCCGTTTCCAAACCGCTTTTTAAACTAAAAAAAAAGTTCCCCCCTCTATTTTTTTTTACAACCTTTAATGTGTGGTATAGTCTCGACGAGAGTCAATAGGGCCGGCTAATGAGTAAACACTTTTTATGGATTCCCGCTCGCTCGATAAAACCCGTATAATACACAGGGCGACTAGTAGCTTCTCTTTTTCTTTTTATGTGCGATGTCATAAACACAGACAGAGAATTTAATACCTTCTTCGCGCGTATATGCTTTCCCACGCTTTAAATTCATTCCGAAGCTCGGTTTTTGTGTATACTGTGGGGGTGTCTATTATACAATAACAAAGTGGCACGAGGAAATGGGATAGCCACCTAATATAGATGAGTTTTTTCGGCCTGCTCCTCGTATAATAATGTACCTGAGTGGTGAGAATAGAAGACCACATTTATATATGATTCTAACTTTTAATGACAAGTTTGTTTTCCCCCTTCCAGCTACACGGAAAAGAAATGTGTTGAAGTAGTAGTTGTAGCTCTGAAAATGCCATTTGTGATGATCCTTGGAATGCTGATGAGGATGACGGGCATACCAAATGAGAGCGTTCCATCCATCCTTGCGCTGGCTGGCTGGGTAGCTCCCGTATTTAATGTCAACTTTGCCTGCCTCTGATGTTTGATACGTGACCAGACTGCCAGAGGATCGTGATATAGTATATAGTAGTAGCTTTAAACCAGATGGCCAAGCCAAGAGGGTGGGCTACCGTGGATACGCGCACGTTATGCTAATCAGGATCAAGCTTAGCAATGCTTTTGTCGGTCCCTTTTCATATACTATATTAAACTTAAACAAGGAATATAATCGTGACTCAAATTGTGTGGTAATGTCCTTCTATCTGTCTCCAGGCAAATATAACTTTTGAGAAATAAATAAAAAACTAATTTTTTTGTTTCTGTAATGTGATGTGTAACTTCATCAGAGGTATGCACGTTATCAGATATATATATATATAGGAAACTAGCTACTGTTTAGGAAAAAAGAAGAAGAAGAGGGGAAAACAAATGACTCGGACGAGAATGAATGTGAATAAAAATGCGATGGGGAAATGTGATGCCACATAAACAAAAATAAAAGTGCAGGTTGATGACAAAACAAACAAGTTATTATAATATATGCGCGCGTGAAAAATAATTTTATTACTGGATCGTCTTCAGATCGAGTGCCTCTTCTTGATTACTCACGACGCTTATGTCGCTACAACTGCTCTCACTCCGCACGGATGAATCATCTTCATTTCTGCTGATTCCGGCGGATAGCGGCCGCGGCGGCGGCGAACAGCTGCGCCTGCTGCTGATGATGTTGCTGGACGGCTGCGGCTGCGGAATTTCCGGCCGATGCCGATGATGGCCATCCCGGATGGAATCTAGCGTAGGCCGCCCACGGGTGCCAAAATGCGGGTGGCGGGGCTGGTGCTCCTGATGCCGCCGTTGATGCTGCTCCACTTCCTGGATTGGCTGCTGCTGCTGTTGGGCTGCCGCCGGTTGATGCAGGAGGCTCATCCTTTGATGACGTCTCCACTTGGCTCGTCTGTTAGAAAACCAAACCTGACGGTTAGAGAGATACATTTAGTATAATAATAGGCGCGCACCCTATACTGCATTAAGATTTCACTTGTAGTGTACCCAGGGAACTTTCATTTGAAATAAGACCTCCCACAACGCCGTTAGAATAATTAGCATTGCAACTTTACATATCTGAATCCCAATTTGGAGGGAAACATGGTTTCATCAACTGTTATACATAGTTACTAATGAGTTTCATAAACTTGCTTGACGTACATGAACGCCGCATAGCTTTTTAAAAAGAGAACTGGTTCGTCGTGTTTATATAAATCCTTGGATATTAATCGACCCCACCCTGAAAAGAATGACGCCATTTACCAATATATAAAGAATTGGGGAAAAAAGAAAAGAGAACAAACAATCCGTTCACGGAATTTCAAATAGGCGAGCCCTGTTCAAAAAGAAATGCTAGACAGCTCGGCTGGTCAAACATGATGGACGATTGATTGACTTCCCTCCTGATTAATGGGCATTCTTCGATGTCCTATACATAGCTTTAGATTTCCCTCCATTGATTCCATTACATCACGGAGGCATCATCCTCAAATTCATTTCACACTGATGACCCGTTCGTTCGTTCAAATTCCCGTAAGTTTTTGTTTTTTGTATTCTGTTGTGTCGACTGATTAATGGACCTTGTTGAACCCCGGATTCTCTTACTTTGGGCCTCTAAAACAATTTATTTTAGAGAAAAGAGTCACCGGGCGGACGAGAGAAAAGAGAGATGACGGCCAGATCCGTCTTGCCCTAATATGAACGCGCCGCTGTCGGCTCCGCGTGTGTGTAATAGCTTCTTATAGTCTAGCGCTACTCTCTCACATCAAGATCATTTCCCTTAGATAGACTTAAAATATATATTTATTTTTCTTTACCTGGACTCGAGCTTCGGAGAGATGTGTCTGTCCGGCTAATCGCTCACGAGTAGCCACGCACGGGTAGTGCGTCTTTTCGAATTCCCGCTCCAATTCACGTAGCTGACCGGAGCTGAAAGTCGTCCGATTCCGACGGAATTTGTTGCTGTGCTGTTGATCAATCCCTCGAGATGATGGTGGCGGTGTGATGCTGTCAGATCTCTGATGATCCGTCACGGATGTAGTAGAGCGGATAGGACTCCGGCTTCGGCTACGGCTAGTCTCACTATGACTTCGGCTTCGACTTAAACGCCGGTGATGGTCTCCATATCCAGAAGATTCTGTAATTTTAAAGAGAAAATTATTTTTATTTGATAAGCTGCACAGCAGGATCCCTGAAAGGTGCCTTATACGATAAGAGATTCTTATCATCATGTAGTTATAAGAAAGAGGGCCTACCGTGAGAGAGGGGCCGGCCTCGATGATGAGAGGTCACGTCGGGCGATACGGAGCGGATGGATCCCGTGGCGGATCCTTGCGGAGAGCCTGTAGATAAAGCCGCATTGCTACCACTGCTGTTGTTGTTGTTATTAGCTGCTGCGGCGGCGGCGGCTGCGGCGGCCGCAGCAGCGAACGCTGCCAATCCGGCTGGAAGCGAATTCATCTGCTGCTGTTGAGGTGAGCGACGGCCCTGAGGAGTAGCGCTACGGTCACTGTTGCTACTATCAGCCCTCTGCGACTGGTGATGGTGCTGTAAAGCTGAAATCGGATTGATCGGGCTGCTAGCAGCAACTGGAGGAGGCAAGTTGCCTGGTAATCCGGTTGGATGAGCCGGATTTCCGCTAGGCAATCCAGAAGCGGCTGCAGCGGCTGCTGCTGCCGCCGCTGGGTTCCAGTGATGATGATGCATAGGAGCTGCTCCCCATGGGAAAGGGTAGGCCGTGCCGGCCGAATAGAGACCGTAACCAGCGGCTCTAGCGAATTCTGCTGCTGCCCTTTCGGCTGCCCGGTTGCGCAGAATTCGGTTGATGCTGGAAACACTGGGTGCTGTTCCGTTCGTACAGACTCCTGTAAAGAAATACATCTTTTTAAAAACGGGACTTTCACAAATCCGTCTTTTCACATGAGAGAGAATTTGTAATTTACACTCTTTTTCAATTCTAGAATTTTTCTTTTTGAATTAGTGAGCTTTGCTCGTGACATTTATTGCACTCTGCGCTGGACCGTGTGACCCAGCATGCGGAAAATTTCTAAAGATTATCTCCATAAAAAAACGAGCAAGCTCGATTTTGAATAGATGTTATATACTATTAATAACGAATGTAATTTACGCTAATGACCAGATAGAACGCGAATTGACCTCTATAATAAAAAAGTCCTCTATGGCGTTATACATATTTTTAACGATTAGCCTACAAAATTCGTGAGCATTATGGAGGACTCATTAGGCCCCAATATGGGGGCTGAGGCATCATCAAATCCCATCATAGAGAAGAGGCTAGGCGGTCACATCAACAGAACAATAGTGCTTTAATTAGAGAAGGAAAGGCCGGGCGCGCGATGATGATGAGGCCGCCGGCCCGGGGTCGTCCCCTCACATGCGCATAAAGGCTCATCAACTTATATATATATAGGTATAGTGATGTGCTCGCACAGAGCAACAACAACAACAAGAGAAGGAACGTAATTAGCCTTAGAGAAAGAGCCCATTGTCAATATAAATAACCCTCCCCGTGATATAAACAATCGCTGCGTAAATCCCCGGCAAAAAAAGAAATCATATCACTCCCTAAGAATCTTTATTATTACACAAAAGGGATGCCGCCCCGCGCAAAAGGTGATGATGTGTACCTTCAGAGATGAGCCGCTCCCGGATCTCCCAAGCAAAGATGGTCGGATTCTCTCTTTTGTACTGCTCGATCTTTCCGACGACGGTTGGGGTAGCCACTTTTGGTTTAGACCCGCCAATAATGCCCGACGGACGACCGGATCCAACTGAACTGTGATGCTGGTGGTGATGATGAACTGAAGCAACCGACGGGACGGACGGTACTGGATTAGAAGTAGAGGCCGCCGCCAATAGCTTTGAGACGGCGGATGAGGATAGGCCTCCAGCCGGTTGGTGCGGAAGGTGATGGTGGTGATGGGCCGCAGCGGCCGCGGCGGCTGCAGCCGCTAGAAACTGCTGATGGTGACCGGCAAGATCAAATGGGGCAGCCGGACGAGGGATGATACCGGAAGAGTAGCGGGACAAGTCTAAGAGTCTCTGATGGTGCTGGACTTGGGTCAATCCAGTAGATGCTGCGTACAGCTCTCTTAAATGGGCCATTGAAGCCACTAAATAATTGTCGACATGTTAAGTCTTGCCGCTTTATTAATTGAAAAGGAATAGACTTACTGGATGGATGATGAAGAGGTGGTAGATGGTGATGTGGAAGTGAGGATGGGACGGCAGCCGCGCTTGCGGAGCCGGACAAGTGATCCGTCATTTTCCAAGTGATGGCTGCGGGAGAAGCGGCGGCCGACGACGGGCTATGCGACGAATTGGCCATGAGGGAAGCTGCTGATGATGATGCACTGTCCGCTACGACGAGCATTCTGCCGTGCAGAGGCTGCTGTTGTAGACCGGTGATGATGGACGATGATGAGCTATGAACAGCGGAGGCGGATGGCCAAGCTGAGCTGCTTCTATCGGAAGACGGATGACGACTGGAGCCTTCCACCTTGCTAAATGTCAAGTGAACCATTCACTTTGCAAACCAACTATTTGAGGGGAGGATTGATTTTTTTTCCAAAGTGTGAAATGAGGTACGAGAGCGAGTTTAAGAGGTGCGAGCGCTTCGAAGAGAGGCGGACGTGTGAGCTAGATCAGTCGACTCGCCTCCTCTTTTGACTCTGCCTGTGTGTGTGGCTGGTCTATGACCCGTACCCTTCTATCATCAGAAACACAGGTAGGCGAGCTCTCTCTCCCTCCTAAAGAGGTGTACACCAGGTGAGCAGCTAGCGCGAGCCAGCACCTTAAAAATAAAAAAGGGGGGAGCCCTGCTGCTGTTGCCCGGCCCTCTTCTCACGACTCTTTCTTTCCTTATTCCTTCCTATACGTAACCTTGGAGATGGGTTCCTGATTATTGACCAACTTCAAGTTGAAGAACAAAGTTCACTGAAAGGATTTTACTCTTTTTTGAACTTTTCATGATCTTTGCGGCCTGGGAAAAAAGAGGTGATTGACAAGAAGCGCGCTCACGAGTGCCCGCCTCCTTTGGTTACCTGAGCCCACCTCCAACACCTGCTGTTGGTTGATGTGCCGCTCTCTAGAGCGAGACCAAGGAAAGAAAAGAAAAGATCATCCTTCATATCATCAAAAAACAACTATAGGCTTGTTGATTTGACGCTCGTCAACAAGGTATTAAGAGGGATTCAAACCGCCGACGGCTTGTTAAACAAGAACGATTTATTATTTATTGATTTGAAAAAATATTCTGACAGTTTTTTTTTAAAGAAAAATCTTTTTATTTTTATGGTTTTAAGACTAGTGGCGATTGTCGCGCACGAGTTCTTTATCTAATAAGTGCCATCAGCTGATGGGCAGGTGAACGAGCTCGCGGCAAAAGCGCAACAGCAGCATCTGCCCCCGACGTGACGTCAGTTCATTTTGTTTTGTTTTCGCCATATTATGTCGTCTTCTACACACGCGAAAGAGAGACCATTTTTCTTTGCAGGTGGATGAAGAAAATGGTTCAGTTACATCTGCCTCTTAGGAGAAGGAAAACACAATAGAGAAGCTGACCAAAAGGTGTGTTTGCTGCTGATGATCTCTCTCTCTCTAATAATTAAGAAAAGAATGGAATGAAAAGAAAAGGGCAGCTGCAGTCCAAAAGACTTGTTGATGAAGAAACCGAGCCGACGACGACGACCCGAAAGGATCCTTTTTTTGACTGATTTATTGGGAGGACCCCTATCGAAGAAGTGGAAAAAAGTTACCTGCCGATGATGGCCTAGATATAATAGCTCGCCACCCCTTTGGTCGTTCTTCTGTGGTTATATATGGGTCTTGTATTTATTGAAATGACTTAATCTGGATAATCCTATACATTTTTTTTATTATTTCATTTGTTTATATTGTGGTTTCCCCCTCCTGGGCTTGATTGAGACATAAATTTTTATTTAAAAAAAGGGGGAAGTCGGTTGGGTTATATACACCACACAAGTGACAAGAATCGCATAGCGTAAAACCTTCGTGTATCATTTTGAATTTTCTTGATAGAATATACACTACTTTTCACTAAAACATTTTAACATGATGAGAATTTTTTGAATTTTTTAGTTTTTCAAAAATAATTTGAGCGATTGTTTCTACCTTTTGAGTACTTATTTAAAAAAATTAATAGAAAGTAATCTTGACATTTTTGGTCAAAATACTGGAAAAGATAAGAAATATATTATGAAAACTATTTTATTAGGAAAATTGTGCATGACTGCCCTTTAAAACTTTATTTATTGAAATAAAAAAAGTACTGTTAGGCCTACTATATATTGTGGCCTGGTATATGTTTACTATATTTACTTTTTTATATTATATATAAGGTGTTTAATTTACTTTATTCACTTTTTTGTATTATGTTACATGTTTACTATATTCATTATTTTTTCAAATTTTTAAATAATTTACACAGTTTTGGTATCAAAATGATCGCTTTAATGTGACGAGTAAGATAGAACTTTCCGTTCGGGAATTAAACCATGAAAATTTTCGTGATTTACTAAATGTAGGCCCAATATATGCTTGTGTAAAGTAATACTATACTGACTTTTAAAAATCAATATTTCCAAACTTTGAAATAATCTTCACAAATTTGGTATCAAAATGATCGCTATAATGCGAGGAGTAAATTTAAATATTCCGTTCGAGAATAAAATCATGAGAATTTCCATGATTTATTGAAAACCTTTTTTATTTGAATAATTGAGCAGTCTTAAGGGGATAAATCGCCCGCAGAAGGGGCAATTAATTTTATTTTGAAAGGAATATTTTTGGTTACATTTTAGGCTAAAATAAGTATCTTTAAATTCTAAATTTTACTCTGATTCACGTGACATAGTTTTTATATTCACCACTTAATTCGGTGAGAAGTTATGAATTTTTAAAGTTCAAACTTAATCGTCGGTTAATGACGTTATCTCAAGGGACTGCTCGCCTCGGACTGAGCGAGAACGTCCCTCGACACCCACCATTAAAAAGTTGATTTTTTTTTACATTTTTGAATGCTAATATCACTTGATTGGGTTGTCGCACAACTGCGGTTAAAATTTGACCGTGATCGCGTTAATTTTATCTCTCGAGCAGTACTAGTCCGCTGTTTATGCGCCTGTTTTTTCGAGTACATGAAAATCGCATTTTTATCATATCCGAATTTCGTAATTTTTTTCATGCCCAACACCGCATCCCCGGGTTCTTATTACATCCTCCAAGTTTGGGATCGATCGGGATTGAAGTGCGGGAGTTATTAATTTTCAAACGCCGCCATGAGACCGCCCGCTTTCCTACTAAACAGGCCCCCTTTTTAAATGTTTTCGCGTATTTGCCCTCTATTTTTTTGGCGAATTTCTCTAGAACAGCCAGAATCTCTCGGCTGGCTCCTTTTTTTCCTTTCCCTCTCAACCGCCTCCGGCCGATGCCTCATCATTGTACTGGTACCCCAGGACATAATCGACGTTAAACCTTCGTATAAGTAAACTTATTTTCCTCAAAAGAAAAATAAATTTGTACTGCATACACTCAGGGACAAGAATCGCATAGCGTAAAACCTTCGTGTATTATTGGAATTAAAAAAAAAAAATAAGTATGATTTATATTCTTAGGAAAATCACGTTGTGCGTCATTGCATTTCAGACCTTTTTATTTATTTCTTGAAAAAAAAATACTGGTTGGCCTGCTATTTATTTACTATATTCTCTTTCATAAATTATATTTTTCGAACTTTAAAATAATCTTCACAAATTTGGTATCAAAATTATCGCTACAATGCGGCTATTAAAATTAACCTTTTTGCTTGGGAAAAAAGTACTGGAAGGTCTAATATATAATGTATAAAATGTTTACTATATTCAATTTTATGTCTACTATATTCACCGATAACAAATAAAATGTTTATTATATTCACTTTTTAAAATTATATATTTCAAACTTTAAAATAATCATCACAAATTTGGTATCAAAATGATCGCTATAATGCGGCGAGTATATTAAAACGTTCCGTTCCGGAATTAAATAATAAGAATTTCCGTGATTGACTGAAAACTTTTTTTATTTGAATAATTGTTCAGTCTTAAGGGGATTGATCGACCACAGAAGGTGCAATTAATTTTATTTTGAAAGGAATATTTTTTGTGTAATTTTAGGATAAAATTGGTATCATTAAATCCTAAATTTCACGCTGATTCACGTGACATAATTTTAATTTCCACCACTTAATTTGATAAAGAGTTATGAATTTTTAAAGTTAAAAAATAATCGTCGGTTAATTGCTTTATCTCAAGAGACAGCTCGCCTCGGACTGAGCGAGAACGTCCCTCGACACCCACCATTAAAAAGTGGAAATTTTTCGATTTTTTGTTAGCTAATATCTCTAGATCGGGTTGTCGTATAATTGCGGTTCAAGCTTGACCGAGATCGCGTGAATTTTCTCTTCCGAAAGGTACTAGTCCGCCTTCTATGCGCCTATTTTTTCGGGTACATGAAAATCGCATTTTTATCATGTCCTATTTTCGTGATTTTTTTCACGCTCAACACCGCATCCCCGGGTTCTTATTACATCCTCTAAGTTTGGGATCGATCGGGATTAAAGCGCGGGAGTTATTAATTTTCAAAGGTCGCCATGAGACCGCCCGTTTTCCTACTAAACAGGCCCCCTTTTTAAATGTTTTGGCGTATTTGTTCCCTATTTTTCCGGCAAATTTCTCTAGAACAGCCAGAATCTCTCGGCTGGCTCCTTTTTTTTCTTTTCCTCCCAACCGCCTCCGGCCGATGCCGCATCATTGTACTGGCAACCCAGGGCATAATCGACGCTAAACCTTCGTTAGAAACTAACTCCAAAAATTAAAATTTTTAAAGTTACTATTTCTTATACACTCAGGGATAAGTAAACTTATTTTCCTCAAAAGAGAAAAATAAATTTGTACTGCATACACTCAGGGATAACAAGAATCGCATAGCGTAAAACCTTCGTGTATTATTAGAATTTGCTTAAATTAAATTTACGGCTTATGTTATTAGGAAAATCACGTTGTGCATGATTGCATTTAAGATCTTTTTATTTATTTTTTTAAAATAAAAAAGTCCTGTTAGGCCTTATATTGTGGCCTGTTATGCATAAAGTGTTTAATACTTTACTATATTCACTTTAAAATATTATATGTTAAGTGTTTACTATATTCACCTTAGAAAATGATATATTTCAAACTTTGAAATAGTCTTCATATAAATCTGGTATCAATATAATCGCTATAATGCGAAGAGTAAAATTAACCTTTTTAGTTGGGAAAAAAGTAATAAATAATGTCGCAGATAACATGTAAAATGTTTACTATATTCACTTTTTAAAATTATAAATTTCAAACTTTGAAATAATCATTACAAATTTGGTATCAAAATGATCGGTACAATGCGGCGAGTAAATTAAAACGTTCCGTTCAGGAATTAAATCAAGAGAATTTCCATGATTTAGTGAAAAACCTCTTTTTATTTTAATAATTGATCAGTCTTAAGGGGATTAATCGACCTCAGAAGGTGCAATTAATTTTATTTTGAAAGGAATATTTTTTGTACAGTTTTAGGTTTAGATAAGTATCATTAAATTCAAAATTTCACGCTGATTCGCGTGACATAATTTTTATATTCACCACTTAGTTCGGTGAGAAGTTATGAATTTTTTAAGTTCAAATTTAATTGCCGGTTAATAACGGTATCTCAAGGGACTACTCGCCTCGGACTGAGCGAGAACGTCCCTCGACACCCACCATTAAAAAGTGGAAATTTTTCGATTTTTTGTTAGCTAATATCTCTAGATCGGGTTGTCGTATAATTGCGGTTCAAGCTTGACCGAGATCGCGTGAATTTTCTCTTCCGAAAGGTACTAGTCCGCCTTCTATGCGCCTATTTTTTCGGGTACATGAAAATCGCATTTTTATCATGTCCTATTTTCGTGATTTTTTTCACGCTCAACACCGCATCCCCGGGTTCTTATTACATCCTCTAAGTTTGGGATCGATCGGGATTAAAGCGCGGGAGTTATTAATTTTCAAAGGTCGCCATGAGACCGCCCGTTTTCCTACTAAACAGGCCCCCTTTTTAAATGTTTTGGCGTATTTGTTCCCTATTTTTCCGGCAAATTTCTCTAGAACAGCCAGAATCTCTCGGCTGGCTCCTTTTTTTTCTTTTCCTCCCAACCGCCTCCGGCCGATGCCGCATCATTGTACTGGCAACCCAGGGCATAATCGACGCTAAACCTTCGTTAGAAACTAACTCCAAAAATTAAAATTTTTAAAGTTACTATTTCTTATACACTCAGGGATAATGATAATCAACCGAGATCACATTATTATTATATGCGAGAGGGAAAAAAAGAAGGAAGAATAGAGATAAAGAGGCCGAGTAAGAGAGTTGTCATCGTAAAAATCGGAGCCGATAGTCGAAAGGGTAGACGCTGAAAATCCATTTGTGGTATTCGCCCCTTTACCTTAAAGTTAAACCGATGAGCCCAACTGATAACACATAAGGTCGTTAACAGTTTGCTCCCAAGAAGATGTCTTCTTCTTTTCTTGAGAGATAGATAAGCTCTTTTCAACGCACTACTCTTAGTATTATTTCTTTTTTGTCTCTCTCTGTCCTCTGTTCATACCTATAAATACTGGTATAGTGGCTGAGTATCAAGTCCTATACTCTCTACTCGCTCGTCTCCACTGATGCCTAATCTTCGAAGCAAAAGGGACGACGACGAGATGTTTTATGGGCTTTCAGCGCGCGGAATCAGCGGGCTTCTTCTTCTCTCCCCTCTTAACCCCTTACGGTGAATTACGACTTACTGAAGCTTCTGGCTTTTCTTCGACGTAATATAGACATCACTTTTGCCCCTTTTTTTGCAGATGAAGGGAGAAAACTGTCCTTATCTCTTCCATTTTGACGACTTTTCTTTTCTTTTCTATGATGGTCTTCATCTTGATCGCATCATAGGAACGTAAATATATACAGAATCATTAGCTCCTCCACTTAATTTATGACTGATCGCTCAAGAAGTAAAAAAAATAAAATCCCGAGAAATCTGCGAAGCGGAACGCGGGCGCACAAAACTACTCGTCCATAACGAAAGCTAAAGGATGGTGAAAACTGTTTATGACCCATTTCATGATACCTTGTAAGGATTTATATATCATCTTAACGGAGAAGCAGGTATTGCCAGATTTTCAAAGAAGTAAAAGTATTACTACAACTCTTTTTGTTTTCTTGGATAAGAGTCAAATTTTTTTAACCGATTAAATAAAGAAAACAACAAGATATTTTATTATAATTTCTCTCCCTATCTCCCTTTCTTGAATATTGTTAACAAATGACGGTCTTTTAAGGCATTTCTTGAATGTTTAAAATGCTTTTTTCCGACTGGACAAGTGGACGAGCCGCCGCGCTCGAATGACGAATACCTTTTCATCTTTTACTAATATTCCTACCGGTCTTGAGGGTCATGCGCAAAATGCCGAAAGAGATATGTTATACAAAACGAATTTTTAAAAATATAGAGAAGAATAAACGTTGCGACAAATGAGTTATAAAAAAAAAGGGAGGCGTCGGGACGCTATTGGCTCGTCCGCGGGAACGAATCCAAACGGACCAATAGCGCTCGAGCCCGTTCCGCTCTATAGGCACCGCAGCTGGTTATGCCCCCTTTTGCTCCATCTCTCATCACTTTCTAGTTTCTACTTTGTAATATTAACACAAAGAATCAACACGACTCATTTATCCATAGCGCACCCTCCTTATTTAGACACTTCCTCTCTATTCAATGCAAAAAAAAGTATGTTGATAGTATGGGCTGCTCGTCCCTGTACCTCCCTTCCGCCACATCCAATTATCCCGGGTATTATTTACACATACACACACACACACCTCTTTGTCAGGTGTAATACTACTCATCATCGCTGTTTTTCTGGGAAAGCAGTTGCTGGGCTGACAAATATTAACGCGATCATCATCAACCGTCCTCTTTTCAGACCGGAAAAAGGTGATGATGATGACACCTTGGAAAATGTATAACAATACAATTCTTTTTCCGCTCCTTTTTTTCAATTAAATTGACGGCGGAAATGTGTTTTGAAAGATGGCTTGCCTCGTCGCTCTCATCGCACTGGCTTCTTATAAATTAATCATCAAGAACTTCCGTTGCCTATAACATATATTTAATTAGTTTCTATTGAAATACTTAAATGAAAGAGAAGGTGAGAAAAGAAGGATGGTATACTCGAAAACAGATAAATCATTTGGAGCGATACCACAAAACCCAAAGAGGTAAGCCATCAAACGTTATAGATGCGACGAAAAAACCCTTTTTTACGATATAGCCTTTAGATAAAATAGCCCATTTGTTTTTAAGTCATTTAAAAATATATGAAACTCGGGAGTGGCGGCTCATCGCACAGGTGCGCTCCGTACTGCTCTTGTCCAGTGCGAAGAAGCTCTTTTTATTTTTTTAATAGACACAATCACAACAGGTGTTCAAACATGGAACACTCATATCGTCGTCGCTAGAAGCTGACCGGGACTCCCGAATTTATTGAGCTTCTGCTGCTGCTGCTGTCTGCGTCATCCAACAGTTTAACGAGGCGATATTATGCACGAAAGACATGAAAAGAGAGAGAAGAGAGAATTATTCACGCACCACCATGTCTTTCCACGCCCGATGAGTGATCATGACAGCGGTTTTGAATAGAGAAACAGATGACGACGACGACGACCGTCTTGTGTGAAATATGTTTTGATTCAATGAGCCGAGCATCTGCTGCTATCCTCTTTAAAAACCACTTGTTGCAGTGTCACATCTTTAGCCTCATTCAAAAGTTTTTTTAAACCTCCTTTTCTTTAGATGAAGTGCGTCCACCTCTTCTCTTCCATCCATCATCACCTGATGTTCCCTTTTATTTGTCTAAAAGCCCACCCAGCAGCAGCATCCGAATTCATGCTGCAATGATTTTAATATGTAAATTTATTTCTATACTTTTTTTTCGGCGCAACATTAGTAATAACAAGAATTCGATGATTATTCTCTTTTGTTCGAGTGCGTCCAAGAGACGAGTAATCAAGATCTTGCACGCGTTCTTTCTCTCTCTCTCTCTACTACTTTATAAGGTTTTATATGTATAAAAAAGAAGAGAGATAGACGGGCTAGGTGCCGCTCATGATAATAAGGCGGATAGGTGCCGACCGGCCACAATAACGGCAGCAGAAGCAGCAACATTCCTTGCCGGCCCCCTTCTCGTTCGGTTTTTATCGTCGGGCATCATCAGCATCTTTATCTACACACACACACATAGCTAGCTATATAGCGAAATGTTCTTCTTGGAAGCCCGAGGCGGACGTCTATTTCCAATATCTATTATCCAATATGAGTCTATGTAGACTTGTTGGATGTGTATAATCAAGGCACTCTATCATTGGAGAGCACCTTTTGGGTGAGAGCAGCTCACGATGATGACTCTTATCCGATGGGCACTCAACGAGCCAGCTCTCCTTTTTTTCTTTTGGCGATTTCACATTACATTCAAGAGAAAATCTTTAAGGAAAATTATAAATTAGAAGATTTTCCTTATTTAATTTAACATCTCTTTGCGCAATTGCTTTCGTATACACGTTTTCTCCGTCATCATGAGATGTTATTATGTAAAGAGAAAAGAAAAACCGTATTATGCACTGCCAAATAAATATATTTATAAGATGAAGAGAGAGAAAAAAAAGCTCGTTCTCTTATGTAAACATCAGGCGGTCCTCATTGAGGCGGCGGCGCATGCTGCCTCTAATGACCGCATTTTTTCTCTCTTGACGAGATTGAGCATCACCTTAAGAAAAAAAATATTTCATAGACTTTCTCTCATGTGTAAAGAATAAGGGGGCACCGCTCACCTGTCAATAACCGGGGTGACGTGTTGATGGAGGCCCAGCTGAGGAAAAAAAAGAGCATCACGATTGGCTTCAATCCGGCGGGGGGCGCTCTGTAATGGAGGCGCTGCAGCGACCGAAAAATGGGGGCGGAGTAGACAAGGAGGAGGAGGTGAGAAGGAATTTTTTTTCATTTTTCTAGCGAGTCATTTTCTATATACTTTTTCCTACTTTTATCCATGTATACATCCGGATAGATGAGCCCTGCTCTTTGTTCGGCCGCCCCCTTCATCGCCCGGGCGCGACACGGACGACCCCGCCGCGCACTCATCGGGATGATGATGAGGTACAGCCCCGGCAATTTTCAGGACTCACACCTACTCTGCATGCGTGGCATTCCGAATATAATAGAAAAAATATTTTATTTTCAAAATTGATTTTACTTTCTTTGAAGACATTTTTCGAGAAGAGTTTTGTTTACATTTTTTGAAACATGTGGGATATCTGTTTTATATTATTGATATATAAAAAAGGGATGATATTGTTCGGTATGGTTTAAACACGGCCCAGATGAGTCGTAAATAAATTTATTATTATTTGTTTGTCGATTATCTATATACATACTGCAGCTTGTTTGAGGACTCAATTATTCAGTTACCTTGAAAGTTCCGTATGTTGAAATATATGCATGGAAACAGGATTATAGTTTCGATTAAACTAATCATAAACTCTACACTAGTTGAATCAAATTTCATAGTTGTAATACAACACACGAAAATCCCAGCCGACACCTTTTTTTCTCATCTATTCTCATTTATTGCGTGTTTTATGCGCATTCCTCATCTCTTCTTTCTAAAAATGTGTTTATAGTTATTTATATACGAAGCGAGTCTCATTATGTACACACTATCAAAAAAAGAAGAAGATGAAGGTACGGATTTGTTTATGATGCTGGAATGAGTAGATTCCGCATCTTTTCTTTTTTATGATTGGGCCGGAGGAGATGAAGACATTTTCTTATTCATCTTCACGCCGTAGGTAATGAAAGCAAAAAAAAAAAAGAGAACGATCGGCAACGATGTAATCATCTTCCCTTTTGATGTAAAAGAGTTCATCACGAAGAAGCAGCGCTACGCACCCCTGAGAAGATGCTGCTGCCGGAATGAGTTACACATCGGTGGCCAAAGCAAACTCATTAAGGCACCCAAAGCCTAGACTTTTATAGCACCGCTAGAAAATATATATATATAAAGTTTCCAGCGGTGAGAAGAAACACCTTTTTTTCTCTCTTTTGGTATACATCCACCTGTTGTTTTATGCGTACCTATATTTATATGTATAATATAAAGCAGCCGACGAAGAAAATGTGTTCTTCCCAAGATTTAATTACAATAAACATGATTACTTTGCAATAATGGAATTTTCTATTGTTATGAAAAAAATACAAGAAGTAGACAAACCAGGTATTGATTGTTGAAAAATATATATTAGAATATCTGGAGAGCTCTACAACACGTTTTCTTGAGTAACACACAAAAGCTTTGTATCAGCAGATTGCTGCTCGTAGCTTCAAGAGCCGTCTTGCTGGCACGCGTGACATATTGTTAGAGAGAAAAAAGAAAAACGGGCGTGTAAAAGCCATCACACGCTTTTTGAGAGGAGCTGATTGGACCGCACCTGAATGTAATCGTGCACGCTGCTGTTCACGATGAAGAATTTTTCTCCTCGACTTTTAGTAGAACTTGTTGATTGAACAAGTCGAGTCATTGTCCCCGTCGTGATAGGAACTAATTACTCACGCCATCATCACTGCCTCATAATTTGTTTCTGGGAAAAACGTCATAGCAGCGATTATTGCCACCGGTCAGGCCAGAAGAGAGAGAGAAAACAATACGAAAAAGAAATGGTATTCAAGATCTAAAACACCGGGAGCGTTCTTATATACATTCTTTCTTGTTAATGACTAGATAACGAGTTGGCGCTGTCAATACACACGTTTCTAGTGATTGTTTTATGTTTATTTTATATTCGTTATAATGATTGAAAATTTGAAATGATTCTTTTTTTTTTGCCAAATTGTAAGCATCGAAGCCATCTAGCGGTCATGATATCGGTTGTAATTTGAAACTATAGATGTCGTACTTGCTTATGTTTTGTCGTCTGCTCTTTTGCTCGTTGCTCTCTGTTTTCTGAAGTGCGACTGACGAAGCTATAACACGAGGTCGTGCCGTCGTGAAATCGTGATTTACTTGTGTAACCTGCAAGTATTAACAGAAAACTGTAGAATTTTGAGTGTTAACTGAATTAATTGATTAAAAATGGGAAAGAAGAATAGCAACAATGGATCACAATTGGGACGGGCTATTATTAAAGATCGCTTTGGAAAGAATAGAGGAAAAAGCCGTCGAGGAGACCCCACAATGGTACGTCAAAAATATCCTGTCACACTGATAAAATGCCTCATTTCATCTTTTATTTTGTTTTTCTTTAGTTGCATACAACAGAGCTTGAAGATGGCTATGATTGGGGTAGGTTAAACTTGCAGTCAGTCACTGAGCAGAGCCAATTGGATGAGTTCCTTGCTACGGCAGAACTTGCTGGGACAGAATTTGCTGTAAGTTTAAATTAACTTTGAGCATTCTTCAAATTAAAATGTTAATATGATGCTGTCCTTCCCAGGCTGAGAAAATGAATGTCACCTTTGTCAAAGCTGCTGCTACTTATGGCTTGTTGAGCAAAGAAGACAGGAAAAAAGTTCAGAAGGTACAAGGTGAAAATGCCAGTCAGTTGAAGGTACCCAGGCGCCCCAGATGGGATAAGACTACCAGTGGCGAAGAGCTGCAACAAATGGAAAGGGAAGCGTTTTTGAACTGGCGAAAGGGGCTCTCGGAACTGCAAGAAGTTGACGGCATCACTCTCACTCCTTACGAGAAGAATCTTGATTTCTGGCGTCAGATGTGGCGCGTAATCGAACGTAGTGACGTATGTATACCATCAATCAATCAGAATGCATTGATATTTACATACATTTTTTTTTATGTGTTTCTTCAGGTTGTCGTTCAGATCGTGGATGCTCGGAATCCACTTTTATTCCGCTGTGAAGATTTGGAGCGGTACGTTCTAGAGACTAGCCAAGAGAAGATGAACGTCATCCTCATCAACAAGGCGGATTTCCTAAGTGAAAAACAGCGCCAGCAATGGGCCGAGTACTTTGACAGTATCAATCTCCCCGTCGCTTTCTTCTCTGCACTGGAAGAGAATCAGAATCACCAACTGCAAAATATGAAGATTGATGAAGAGGATGAGCCAGACGATGACGACAGCGAGTATGAAGATATCGATGAAGATAGTGAAGAAGAAGATGATCTTCCAATTAAGGAAGCGCCTCCACCAGTGAGACAAGAAAATAAAGAAGATGTCAAAGAAGAAACGAAAGAGGAAGACAGCTCGAAAAACAGAAGCCGGCTGCTATCGAGGGGAGAGTTGATTGATCTCTTTAAAACTATTCACAAAGGCATGAAAGTACAGGAGAACCGGACAGTTGTCGGTTTAGTTGGCTATCCAAATGTGGGAAAAAGTTCAACCATCAATTCTTTACTTACTTACAAGAAAGTCTCAGTTTCTGCTACACCAGGAAAGACCAAACACTTTCAGGTACAGTAATAAACTGGTTGATTTTCGTAATCTTTATAAAATATACATTTATTTTTCTAGACTTTGAATATTGACGATGATTTGATGCTGTGCGATTGCCCCGGTTTGGTGATGCCCAGCTTCGTCTCTACCAAGCACGAGATGGTAATTTGGGGCATCCTTCCTATCGACCAGATGCGCGATCATGTTGGGCCTGTCAACTTGATTGCTTCACTCATTCCACGTCCAGTTCTCGAGGCTACTTACGGCATTTTCATTCCGAAACCTAGCGAAGGCGAAGATCTAACTCGACCACCTACATCGGAAGAGCTGTTGAATGCTTACGGATGTATAATTTTGCTTCTTATTTCTACTTTTTTTAGGAAGTAACGATTTATTGTTTTTGTAGTTATGAGAGGTTTTATGACTGCGCGAGGCCTACCGGACAATCCCCGATCATCCCGTCACATTCTAAAAGACTTTGTCAATGGTAAATTGCTCTACTGCGTCCCTCCACCGAATGTCGAATCTGCTTCCTTCCAGGATTACGAAGCCCACTTGAAGAAAAGAGTCGCTAAAACTGTCGCCAAGCCCACACCTCACCAACTGAAAGTTACTAAAGTAAGGTTCAACTACTCTTTCTTACGTAAGAATAATATTTTCAAATTATACTATTTGTGTTTTAGACGAATTACAACAACGCCCAGACTGTGGACCAGAGTTTCTTTGCGCAAAATGCGGCAACAGCTCACAGCAAAGGCCGAGCTTCTGTTCCGGGAACCACGAACACTAGAGGAGTATCTGAGCACTCGAGTTTACAAGGGTAAATTTAACGCAAATTAAACTTCCACTGTGTTGTTATTTAACCGAGTGTGTATTTACTACATGTAGGTCATCCACCACTTTGAACAGTGACGGTACGAAACCCTGGAAGAAGCACAACAAACGCCACAGCCGTGAGAAGTTACGTCGACTCTACGGTCATTTAGATCAGTAGTCTTGTTATTATGGAAAGGAAAAAAATACAATTGGACGTTGCTCGAATTTCTCAATCTTGCATGCTCCGGCACTTTGGTTTCAGTAGAAGAGAAGACAGTGAAGGACTGGACGGGAACATTTCGCCTCGAAATCTTGGAGTAATTCGTCAATATCGTTGTCGAGATCGTCACTGTTTGCCAACTATTCAATTAATACAATAAAAATTTAGATTAAAGGGTTTAAAGTCAAATGTTAAGGGAACTTTATTACCAAGGCAACAAGCTCGCAGATGAGAAATGCTCCTATCGTCGCTTCCTCGTGATTGTCCTGGATTTCGATATTGATTACGTGGACCGGAGTTGTTTGACTATCTCTGCTCTCAAGATCTATAAAGAGATTGAGACTTTAATTCCTTATTCAGAATGAGAAAGAGTTAAAATAGAATTTATTACTTTCGATAACTTGATCGTAAACTCGCTCTTCGCACCTAAAATTTGAGCATTTTATTTATTATTATTCAATAAGATTTCAGGTAATACTTTTGATAACAAAAAACTATACAATGGACAATTGGAATGATAGTTCTAACTAAAAAGAATGAACTTGCGTTATGATAATGTTAAATTGTTCTGGTGTGGTCTGAAACTTCTCAGGATGTGGCTTAATTCTTCTGTTTCTATCCAGCATGTGAAGTAGTCCATTTCTTGTGTATCTATGTCATACATGAATTACATATTTTTGAAATAGTAAATGAAAAATTTATGATAGATAAAGGTTGTATTACAGTTCTCTGTCTTTCTGCAAAAGGTCTTGATAGATGTCATCATAAGGTGTGCCAAATTCATAAACATTTGGTCTATCTGGTGCTGAGCCCGGTAATTTGACTTTGTCTCCAGTTCCAAATGATTGGACACGATAGCCTTTTTTGCTGTAATAAAACAAATGATAACCAAAATGTTAATCAAGGCAACAGATTAAAAAAAAGAAGCACATTTTACTTTAAAATATATATCGTAATTACCTAAGAAAATTATGAGCTTCCATACTGCGGTTCATGTTACTGGAACATATAACAGCTAGTTTTAACTGTGGAGCCATTTTCACATTAATATTAAAGATGTCAATGTGGTTTTGACAGTGAGAGAGTCAATAGAAATAAATTGGTCCAAATTTCGGCGATATCGGAACGAAATACAATATTATTTTTTGGGAAAATTTGGAGAAAACTAGGCCAAAATCCGCAAGTCCATCACCGGCCCTAGTGTCAAATTTTTCTGTGGTAAACAACACGTAGTTTTAAAATCGGGCGCTAGAGGGCTACAGCTACACCGTGCTATTTTTTCAAAAGTGTTTTCCCGTGTATTTCCTCGTGTGTCTTTATGTGAGTTATGTAACATGCTCTTGACTGTTTCCTTTTCCGATTCAGTTCTAGGTTCTAGGTGATCCTCTGTTACAACTCAAGACAAGTGCTATCTTAATGGCCCCTGCTCAGTTTTAAAGTACGCTGGAAAATGCCTCCAAAGCGGAATTCGAAGAAAGCTATTGCAGCAGTAACTCCTGCTGAGTATATAGTCTAACATCGTATCATCCTTTAAATGTTCTGTTTTCTTATATTTTTTTTCCTCAATATTTGCAGAAATGGTTCATCAGATGATGACTTTGAGAGGCAACCAGCCCCATCAGTTTCCAAAAAACGGTCACAAGCAAAGCAAAGCACAGCAACCACATCAGGACAAACAAAGAGACGAAAAGTTCAGGTTGATCAAAAAGCAACTACTGAGTTGGATTCTTCAAGCAAGATCAAAGCTAGCAGTAATGAGCTGTTGAAAGATACCTCCAAAGAAGCTATCACTTGTCCTAAAAAGTACAGCATTATCAACTACCTCTCTCATCTAGAGAATGGGACATCCAAGTTGTCATTCCAATACTCTTTTTCTAGGGTATTTTCTAGATTTTAATAATTTATTGCATTTTCTTCATGTATTTTTAAAATTATTTCCAGGTCTTGAAATCATCAGTGATTGAAAATGTTACTAAACTGGCTGTTGCCCAAGTTGCCTCTCCATTTGATAGAAGAATCACAGCCCTCACTTGGCACCCAAAGCTGCCTCATACTCTTGCTGTTGGTTCTAAGGCAGGTGACCTTGTTCTATGGAATTGCAGTCACCAAAAACATGATTTCTTTACCAAAGGGGTATTATGATATACTGCCAATCTAAAGTGATATCTTTCATTGATTTTTTTTTATTCATTTTTTTTAATGTAGTGTGGACCAGGAGGATCTATTAACGCCATTAAATTTGATCTCCAAGAAGAGAATCACGTCTATACTGTCTCCATCGACGGTACATTCTGCCGCAGAGATATGAGTAGGCCTGCCAACAAAGCGTCGGTGTTGTTGGATACTGGTGAACGATTCTGCGAGTATATCCTTACTATTCGAGAATTTAATTTAGTCAGATTTATATCTTTTTTTTTTTTTTTACAATACAGAGATTGGTACACATCTTTGGATGTATCGTTTACTGGCGGTGTTCTACTGGCTGGTGATAACAAAGGCAACGTGAATCTCCTAACCAAAAACGGAGAGCTAGTATGGAAAAAGCGTTTGCATGGAGGAAAAGTGCACCACATTGAATTTCATTCCAGGTTTTTAGTTGCGATTTTCGAATAGAATTTTTAAATTGTTGTTATTAATAAATGATAACATACAGGGAGCCATCTCTTTTTGTCTCGAGCGGGCTCGATAATTGCGTCCGTCTATTTGATGTGCGGAAGATCGATGACCGGAACAGCTGCATAGTTTCTTTGAGTCATGAAAAAGGAGTCAACTCAGCTTGCTTCAGGTATATCTGTACTTTTTGTTTTCTTTATTATCAGATTGATAAGCGCGTTTTAAAAAATCCAGTCCAGCTCATGGAACAAGGCTCTTAACCACGGATCAGCACAGTGAGCTCAAGATTTTTACCGGTCCGCTTTGGAACTTGGAGACGAGCATCCGACATCCTCATCGCCAATTCCAGCACTTGACTCCGTTTAAGGTAGCTATAATTGAGATTGCCTTTTTTAAGTTACTCTGAAATTGAATGCTTTTTTTTTTCTTTATAACAGGCCGATTGGCATCCTTTGGAAGATATTGTGGTCATTGGTCGATATCCAGATCCCAAATTCCCTGGTTACACTCCGTCTGAACCTAGAAGTGTCGACTTCTTCGACGCTTCTGATGGCTCTTTACTTTGTCAAATCCAGCCTGCTGGAAACGATCTTCTCATGGCCTTGAACAAATTCAATCCTACTGGACGGATCTTAGCTTCGGCGATGTCAAGCAATATTGTTTTGTGGAAGCCCAAGTATCTGGAAGCAGCCACTTCGTCAAAAACTGCTTTGAGTGCTCGAGATCTTTTCAAAGAGGCGGGCGAAGAACGTAAAAGAAAAGCACCCAGGAAAGATGACGATTTGAAAAAGAAGAAGCCTTCCAAGAGCACTACCTCAACTAAGAATTCTAAAAAATGAAGATTTCATTGCAAATAATTAAAGTAATCGTGTATAATTTCTCATTCCATTTCCCCCAAACTTGTACATTTGTGATTTCATTCGTTTGTTGTTAATTTTGGGAAAGAACATAGAAATACAGAAAAACTCATTAGTAATTTGACTTGATCGAAATTATCGGCAATGAACTGCGTGTTGTGAAATTCGAGTTCTTTAAAAACGATACAAAAGAGCACCTCCTCCTCCGGCCCAGCCCAAAGATTTTAAGCCGTTTCTTAATTACCAGGCAAGTAAATAAACTAATGAATGCCTGTATATTAGCTGTTATTAATTTGTAACAGCTGTAATAGTTACCTAATAGAATCACGAAATCTATTTCGTAATAAATTTTTTTTTTCCAAACAAGAGCCACTAGAAACAAATTTCGAAATCGTCCCCAATTCTAACGGTACTGATATCACCTGAAATTACTGAAATCTTAAAATCTCGAGAATCGCTAGCAAGGTGGCCTCCACTGCTATATAGCCGTGGCCCCCGTTTACCGCGCACGAATGTGCAATATGTTGGTATGATTGAGGGGGGGGGGGGGGGGGGAAGGAACGCGTACTCAATTAGTGGTGTGTTGAGAGCATCAGTGGATTAGGGAACTTGAAAAGATTTGACCATTGGACCGCCTGTCCACCATACAATAAAGGAAACCACAATTCTTTCTTTCTAGGAAAATGGATTATTCAAGTTAGGAGAATCCCTTAAGGAAGTAAATACAATGCGGCAGTATTTCGTTACGCAAAGATAATTCATAACTTTTAAATAATCTTCTCCTTGGCAGCAAAACCAAATTTCTGAGGTACCCATGAGTGCACAGTGCGGACATTTTGAAAAAGGGGACCCCTCTTTGAGAGTCAACTAGGGTTATTACAGGCCAGCCGCCAGCACCGTGTTGCACCCTCACGCCGCACAAAGCGACACTCGTACACGAATAGTGAGCACGCTACGGGCATGTGGCGACTGGCGAGAGACTTCTCTTTAGGCCAGTAGAGGACAACCATCAGTTGCGAAAAGTCTGCTCGTGTAGTCGTGTACCTCTTTAATTTTCTGATCAGTTTTCTTTTTCTATTTCCCTTGGTAATTATACATTTTATTAAAGAATTTAAGTGATTACCTACAGTTAGAGGTCCCTTTCTCAATTTCAATAGTGTATTTAGCTCAACTTACGCATTCATTTCTTTTAATTCCTGGTTTTTCGTTTACTTCTATTCTCAGTGATACACTTTCTGGAAATATGGATGGAATTCGTCGATTGCCCAAAGAGCTGTATTCGCTTTTGATTGACGAGTACTTTGATCAGTCTAGCTGTGTAGCCCTTGCTCTATCAGGTGGCTTTGATGGATTTTCCCCTATGTACACATCAAGCAGGTTTATACTGATTTAAGTAATAGGTTTTAGAAGGAAGTGTTTTTCACCTTTTCTTTTGTGTAATATACAGGAAATATAAGGGTCTTGTGATCAATGAGAAGTGTTTCTTCTTCACACCTGCATCATACAGTACATTTATTGACCAACACATTTCTCTGGATTCCATTACCATCTTCAACATTAGCCAATGTTACTGGCTTCCAGCAGAACTGTTGCAAAATACCATTACAAAAATGCCAAAGCTTGAAGAGCTCTCCATCAAAGGCACTAAACTCTGCACTGTTCGTCAACTGGCCAAAATTTTGCAGGCCTGCCCTAAAGTGGTCAAAGTTGATTTCTTCTACACAGAGAAGACACAAGAAGAGATTTGGGATGGTATGGAGAAGGACAGTCTCTCTGCTGACTCTCTGGCTGCTTCCTTTAGTAGGTTCAAAACTCTGAAAATGTCCACCACTGCTCTTGGTACACAGAACAACTGCATCAACGATCCGTGGCTTCTTATCATCAAGATGTTGACGTAAGTATAGCCATTCACCTTTACTACATTTTCTCCTTTCTAGATCCTGTTTCATAATAATTTTTTTTTAAATATTTGTAGAACCTGCCGTGATTGCACCGAGCTAAAAATCGAGATCACTTACTCGGGCGAACGTGAATCGATTTCCGATGATGAGGATGACGTTGATTTACGCGAGAGTAATTGGCATTATCGTTATGCGGGGGATGTCCAAGCTGAAAGAAGAGATCTGTTCCCACACCTTGAGTGGATGAAAACTTTGAAAAGCCTTGTGCTAATCAAACTGGGGTCATTTGCTTCAGAAGCCGCTGGTCAGCGTATTATTTCTATCCTACTCGACGGTTTCTTCGCTCATTTATTCCCTCGTCGTGAGAGCAACCCGATCCTTCGCCCTCTTCGGTGCCTTTGGATCCAAGATTTCGAAATCTTGCCTCTCGCCGCTTTCAACTATTTGAGCCCTGATTGCCTCGTCTCTTATCGATCTGGAGAACCATCAGGAACTGATGAGAATTACGAACCTTTTCACAATATGGAGCATTTGGGCGGAACGATCGGACTCAACTTTTCTTGTCCACTTCCAACCTTGTCAAAGTTGAAGTATGCATCCGGCAGCGCCTATAGCAACAAAGAGGTATGTAAATAATACAATGCGGGAATCAGCTTTTAGTCAACCAAGTAATTTTTCTCTCTTTAGCTCTATGAATTCTGTGAATCTCATCCCGCCCTTGAACAATTGAGCGTTCAATTCGAATTGTTCTTAAGGAATGTTCCAGACGATACACTCAAGCAACTTCCAAAATTGAAATGCTTCTCTTGTCAGCGCGTTGCCATCTCAAAGGGTGAATTTTCTCTTAAATTCTTAATTCGTTGTTGTGGCTGTGTTTCGTCTAAAATTGAACTAAGATCAAATCTTCTCTTTGCAGGTTTCATCGAAGCGATTGCCGAAGCTTATCAGAACTTGGAGAGTCTTAAGCTCTCGACCTATCGCCTCAGAACCAGTTTACCTGATGACAGAGCCTTATCCGCTCTCAGCTTTCCAAAGTTGACCTCTTTATCGCTAAAAGGTTTTGACTTGCGAGATGGAACCGCCTTGGTTGAGGTGAATGCTTCAGTATAATTTTCTTTTTATCATCTACATGAGCTTTTTTCAAAAATATGTTTCCAGATTATCGAGCAGTGCCCAAAACTTGAAGTTATTCACTTGGAAACTGATTCACTGGAAGCCTCATCTTTTCTATCCAACTTGAAGCGCTTTCTAGGCCTTGCTGTCAAATTACGGGACTTTCGGTAATCGTTATTATAGGCTTATTGCAATGGGCTATTGTATATATACAATAACATTTTTTTTAAATATTTAATTCTAGGTTCAAATGGAACCACGAAGAAGAAGGATACCCCGCGTTTGCCTTACTCCTTCTCAAAGAAATTCAGAAATCCGTTCTCCTCGAAAGACTTACCCTGATTGACGGTGGATCGGATAAGCTGCCCTTTTGGATCAACCCACCTGGCTTTGCCGACGCTCTCGTCGAGTTCACCACGAAAATGACCCACATGAGTAGCTGTTGCCTCACCTTCAATCAACTGGATTGTTTTCTGATCGTGGATGTCAAAAAGCGGATTGCGGAAGAAGTCGTTTCAATTCGCCCTTCCCTCTGGTTCTATTTGGACCGAGGTCTTCCCGACGTCTCTGACCCAAACGTGCCTGGCATTCACTACTATGAGATGGTTAATCCAAAGTCGTTTGTGATGCCAACCCTTTAAATCGTTTCCTTTATATTTTCCTCCTAAAGTCTCATCTAAAAAATTTTACATGAACCTTTTCACCTCCTTTTTCTGTTTGATGAATATTATGAGACCCGAGACAATATACAAATAAGAATCTCAACCATCTAGCTGAGGGAATACGAGTAGCTGTTATGAGCAATTATTCTAGGCGTCCGAATCAATATTCAATACAAAGTTTACTTGGATTTGTATACGTAACAAGTTATCCTGCAGTGTTACGTCCATTTGGAGGGAAAACTGAACGCGATATATTAGTAACTACATGAACTGTAAATTAATTTGTATATATTTGGTATTTAAAAAGAATCCCATGGGCATATTACGCAAGCACCAAGGGAGCAGTGGAGCACTCGCACTAGCCTATTAACATAAGCTCCATTATTTTAGCGCATCAGCCATCAGTGTCAATGTTTCCATTTATGTTTTTAAAAAAACTAGCTATACGGGAAATCAATTACATAACGAATAGTATGTAAAACGGTCTGTTACTCTGTTAACTGTATTCTCAAATTTAAGCTTATTATAGTTCCCCCTCTTTTTCTTCATTGTTGTGCGGTGTCTGCTTGTCTTGTAGTGTACTGCTTTTATTTTTACTCGAACTTATCTCATCTGATTTTTCCTAGGTCACTTCAATAACTTCATGATTTATTATGTGTTTTGCTAGTACGAATTACGCGCAGCCGTGTTCTAGTCTATAACGATTCTAGTTCGTTCTGTTAAGTGGTAACAAACATAAATATTTGGGGAACCAATTGACTTGACATGAATGACATCCCCCTTTTTGAGACCCAGTCAAGGTTGTAACACTGTAAGACCATCACGGCAGCGCCGTGTAGTGTAGTACCCGTACCCTCACGGCAAGCACGATTAGTGAGCACGCTGGTGGCGAGGCGGAGCTTAGCGGATGCGCTTGTCGCAGCCTTGCAGAGACGAAGAGTAGCCATCTTCTTTCGTGTTGCTGATTTTCCCGGCACATCTCCTCTCGGTCGCGCTGCGTCTTTTTCATTTCCCTAGGTAATATTCAATTATTGTGTCAAGTGAAAGGGTATTTATTTAGAGTGTCATTACTTCCGTGTTCTCCGCCTAGTACAAAAAAAAATATATAATTTTTATTTGAATGCTGACCATTTTTTACAGTCTCGCTCAGTTCACTGGCAGGTAGAACTAAACTCACTGACTGCCGGCACATCTCGTGGCTTCGCTGTGTCATTTTACTTTTGCTTTACCCAAGGTAAAGTTTAATTCTTATTGTAAAAGTGAGAAGGTCGTAATGTAGAGGTTTAACGTGCGTTTTTCTGTGTATAATTTAATGGAAACAAACACGAATTCGTTTCTTAAATTTTGATGGCAGCGTGCGTCGTCATCAGTCTGATCTAAAGCTTTATCACGGTTTTATTCCAGATTTTCTTTTGATGTCTCTTTCCGTCGAAGAAGTGTGTGAGAAGATGGACGGGGTCCGATTGCCTGACGTGATTTATTCACTTTTGATCGAAAAATACTTTGATCAAACAAGCTCTGCAGCACCTTCCCTTGCTGGTGCCTTTGATGGATTTTCACCATTGTACAACATAAGCAGGTTTTCCCTATACAAATATTTTGTGTGTGTAATTAGGTAGATAATGTGGTAATTCTTTTTTGTTTTTGTTTGTGTCACATAGGAACTGGAAGGGCTTTGTCATCAACGAGCAGTCATTCTACTTCACACCCACATCATGGAGCCTATTCAGTGATCAGCACATCACTCTGGATTGTATCAAGATCTTCAACATCAATCACATTTACTGGCTCCCGGGAGAGCTGCTCTTGAACACAATCTTGAAGATGCCAATGCTTGAGGAGCTGTCCATCAAAGGCACTCAAGTCTGCACTGTTGTTCAGGTGGCCAAAATTTTGCAGTCTTGTCCCAATATTAAAAAGTTGGATTTCACCTACACTGAAAAGAGCCAGGAGGAGATACTGAGTGGGTTGGAGAAGGAAAACATCTCTCTTGAGTCCTTTGCTACAGGCTTCAAGAAGTTAACTGGTCTCAAACTCTCTACCACTGTGCCGGATCGAAAACATGACGTGTTCAAAGATCCATGGCTGGTTATCATTAAGATGCTGAGGTGCAGTCTAGTTTTTCTTCTGAAATTAGAGTAGTTTTTTCTATGCATAAGTGACCTTATACTGATTAAATTTTTTGCAGTTTCTGTCGAGATTGCACCGATCTTGCCATCGAGATCACCTACACTGGCAAAACTCTGTCTCCTGAGGATGATATCCGTGAAAAAATGACGCATATTATGACGGAACAACGAGTCAAACAAGTCATTGAAAATGATTGGCTCCCTCAGCTCGCTTGGATGAAGTCTTTGAAGAGCCTTGTTCTGGTCAAGCTCGGTCCATGCGCTAGTAGTGATGCAGGTGTGCGGATGATTTCCATCTTGCTCGACTCACTCACTTGCCGTTATCTGTTCCCTCATCGTGAGGAAAAGGAACCCCCTCGTCCACTGGAACATCTCTGGATCCAAGATTTTGAGATCCACCGTTGCGCTGCTTTGAAATACGTGAGCCCCGCTAACCTTCGATCCTATCGCAGTGGAGATTGTGACCTCTTAGAGGAGAAGTACGAATCTTTCCCCAAATTAGAGAATTTGGGCGGTATGATGGGAATTGAATTTTCTCGCCCATTTTCATCTCTGAAGAACCTAAAGTATGCTTCCGGCATTTCCTACGCTGACGAAAAGGTAAACTTTATCGCTAATTGGAATTTGTAAATCAGTAGCCCAATTTTTTATTTTGCTTATAGTTTATAGAATTCTGCGAGGCCCACCCCGAGCTTGAACATTTGAGCGTGGAACACTGGTCGTTTACATCGGACGTAGTGAACGATGATTTCTGCAAACTTCCGCAGCTCAAGCCATGGTCGTTTATGTCGGATGTAGTGATCGATGCTGTCTGCAAACTTCCGAAGCTCAAGTCAATCTCCTGCCAACGCTTGATCAGCAAAGGTATAATATTCAGATGGTTAATTTCTCGTTTGTAGCACAAAAAAAAATCTTGTTTGCTGTAGCATTTATTGAAGCTATGACGGAGGCTTATCCAATCCTGGAAATTCTTCGTCTTACGACCTTACGCCACAAAACGATTCCTCCCGATCATCAACCTATTCTCTCTGCTTTTCGCTTCCCGAACTTGACTTTCTTAAGCCTGTCCAACTTTCAGTTGCGGGATGGATCCGCCTTGCTTCCGGTAAAATTGAAACCGTTTTTAATTTCTCATTTATGCTTGCCGTATTGTTATCATTTCTTTTATTTTAAGATCATCAAAGGGTGCCCGAAGCTGAAGATCGTTCACATGAAGACTGATGCCCTGGACTCAACATCTTTCCCTTCCAACTTTGAACTTTTTCTCCGTCAGGCTGACAAGCTACGTGATTTCCGGTATTGTTTATATCTATTTTTTTCCATTATATTGGTGTTTCACGATGCTAATGACATCATTCTCTATATGTCAACGTCTTTTAGATTGGAGTGGAACCATCAAGAAGATATTTATTCCATCACTGCTTTTTCCATCCTCGAAGCTGTTCTCAAGGGTTCGGTTCAGCTCGAGAGATTGACCCTGATTGTTGCTGGACCCATAAGCATACCCGACTGGAATCCCTCGCCTGAGTTTGCTGACTTCCTCGTTGAGTTTACCGCAAAGATGACGCACCTGACCTGCTGCTGCATCATCTTCAACCAACTGGGGGTCAAACTGGTGAAGGAAATCAAACAGCGCGTCCAAAAGGAAGTTGTCGCCGAGCGGCCCTCTCTTTGGTTCCACTTGGATCGTGCCCTACCTGAAGCCTCAGATCCAGGTGTGCCCGCTATTCACTATCATCAGATAGTAAACCCGATTTCGTTTGTCATGCCTCGCATTTAAACAGTTCATTCCCACTTTCGAGATTTGAATTTCGATGGACATTTTTACACCTCGAAAATTGTTGCGCTTAAATTGTTTCCCTTCTTTTTTCTTTTTTGCGTTTAATGCATACGATGTTAGTCTATGTCCCCTCAAATTGGATTTCTTCTTTTTTCTTTATTTGTGTTGGATACGATGTTAGTAGAGGTCTCTCCGCATTGGGACAGTTTGTTTCCCTTCCTTTTCAAGATTTGTCAGACATTTTTGCAACTGCAAAAATTGCCTTGCACGAACTTGTTTACTTTTGTGTGTGTGTTACGGTTGCGGTGTGATTCGAGGAAGATCAATAAACAAGGAAACATAGATAAATAACTTGCGTGAGGAGCTAGAAAGAAACACTAATAATTTCCACTTGTACCACTACGTGATCACGCAACGGTAGGCCTACTTTTTGATATCTCATGAAAGATGCAAAAATTCCGCCACTAATTAATAGGTTAAATTAGTGTGGAGGACACGGAACAAAAAAAATGAAGGAAGCAATTCTGTGAGGATGTTATTGTGTGTTTAATTAATCGCCGGTGCGCCACTGTTGTCTATGACGGAAGAGATGAAAATTGTGTATTTGACAACCACATCTTTGGACGCTTTTAGTACTTAAATCATAGATTATGAGAAATTCTGGATTTCTAGTATGTTATTCAATTTTTCTGGCTCCGTTGCCGTCTGACGGGTAATTTTTGTCCACAGCAGCTGCCTAAGACGAAAAATATAACATGAATTTGTTTGTTATAGGACTATATTATTTATTGAAGAGAAAACGTTATTCAAATTATGGTTGTGTAAACGGTTGAATCATTACACACTCATTACCGGTGGTATAAAAAAAAAATATTGTTGGGTGGTGTTGTCTGCTTGTCGCATAGTGTACTGTTTTTATTTTATAAATGAACCCATCTTTTCCCTAGGTCGCCAAATCGCTTTATGATTTGTTAGGTTATTTTCGTAACTATTGCGTTCTGTACGCATCAGCCGTATGCCCGTATTGCGTCTTATTACAATTTTATTGCGCTCTAATAAGTGGCAACAAAAACAAATCTCTGGGGTGCCATCTTAATCGCCTGACATGTGAAAAAAGGGGAGTTAGGAGACCTCCCTTTAGAGACCCAAATAAGGTTGTAATAGGCCAGCCCGGCAGCGCTGTGTCCATAGCGTACTGTACCCTCACGGTAGACACGAATAGTTAGCACGCTGGTCGCTGGGGGAAGCAAAGACGTAGAGCAGCCATCTTCTTTCGTGCAGCTGAACTTGCTTGGTTTGCCGGCACATCTCTTGGTTCGGCTGTTTCTCTTTCATTTCCCGAGGTAAAGTTCAGTTTTTGTTTTTAAGTAAACGGCCCTTTTTGTAGAGGTTTATTGCATGTTTTCAGTGTACATGTTGGTCTACTACAACGACTACGAACACGAATTCGTTTTTTCTTTATTTTCATAAATTTGTCATGTTCCTACTGGCCGCGTGCTGGCACATCTCTAAACTTAACCTCGCCTTTCTTGTTAGTTTCTTTTCAATTATAATTTCCGAAGGATATGTTCAATTGTCCCTGGAAGCGAAAAGGTCTAAATGTGTGTTAAACAAGGCTTTCTTTGCGTACGTGAATTCGTTTCTAACGAGGGTTTCTACAGCTTTTAAATTACATGTGTGTGTAAGTCATTAACCAGGTCTACAGCTCATTTATCTAAGGTTTTATTTCAGATTCTCGAGGGATGTCTCTTCCCGTTGATCAAGTGTGCGAGATGATGGACGGGGTCCGATTACCAGACGTGATCCGATTACCAGACGTGATCTATTCACTTTTGATCGAAAAATACTTTGATCAATCAAGTTGTGCTGCACTTGCCCTGGCTGGTACCTTTGATGGATTTTCTCCTTTGTACAACATCAGCAGGTTTACACTTTAAAAAAATATATTAGTTACAGAAATATCCAGTGTTTGTATTAGAGAAAATGTTAATCTTCTTCTTTTTGGTCACATGTAGGAACTGGAAAGGCTTTGTCATCAACGAGCAGTGTTTCTATTTTACACCCACATCCTGGAGCTTGTTCATCGATCAGCACATTGCCCTAGATACCATCAAGGTGTTCAATGTGAACCACTTGTACTGGCTGCCTGGAGACCTTCTTTCCAGCACAATTATGCAAATGGAAAATCTTGAGGAGCTATCCATCAAAGGCACTCAAGTGTGCACCGTTCGTCAGGTGGCCAAAATTTTGCAGTCCTGCCCGAAAATTACGAAGCTGGACTTCACCTACACTGAAAAGACCCAGGAAGAGATTGCAGATGGTTTGAAGCAAAAAAATATCTCGCTCGACTTCCTGACGGCAGGCTTCCAGAAGTTGAAAGGTCTCAAACTGTCCACTACTGTACCGGGTCCGAAACATGTCATGCAAGACCCCTGGCTGCTGATCATCAAGATGTTGAGGTAACTTGAAATTACACATTTTTTTCATCTGTAGTCACTTAAATCTCAATATTTTTCAAACATTTTTTTGCAGTGCTTGCCGCGATTGCACAGATCTGGCCGTGGAGGTTACGTACACGGGTAAACCTGAACCGCCTATGGCACCCTTCAGTGAAACATTCGAGCAGTTCCAAGCGCAGCTGCGAGTCAAAGAAGCCGTTGAAAGAGACTGGCTCCCCCAACTCTCTTGGATGAAATCTTTGAAGAGTCTCGTTCTGGTGAAGTTGGGGCCTTACGCTACGAGAGGTGCTGGTGAGCGAGTCATTTCCATCTTGCTCGACTCGCTTACTTGCCGTTATCTCTTCCCTCATCGTGAGAAAAAGCAAACCCCTCGTCCGCTGCAACGTCTCTGGATCCAGGATTTTGAAGTTCACCAATGTGCGGCATTGAAATACGTGAATCCCGATAATCTTCTATCCTACCGCTCTGGAGACTGTGACGTAACGGATGAGAAGTACGAAACTCTCCGGAACATTGAGCACCTGGGCGGAATGATGGGAATCGAGTTTGCTCGTCCACTTTCAACTCTGAAGAAGTTAAAGTACGCTTCTGGACGTTCAATGGAAGACGGAAAGGTTTGATTTATCATCATTGTTGGAATTTTTAGTTTGTTTCCACTAACAAGTTTTTATCGTTCTTATAGTTTTACAAATTCTGCGAGGTCCATCAGGAACTTGAGGATTTGAGTGTGGAGCACTGGTCGTTTCGACCGGATCTTGTGAACGATGCCATCTGCAAACTTCCGAAGCTTAAATCATTCTCCTGTCGGCGCTTGATCAGCAAAGGTATAGTTACAATGCTTTATTTCCCGTCGAATGTTAAAAAATTAACCTATCATTTTTGATTGTAGAATTTGTTGAAGCCATGACGGAGGCTTATCCAATCCTGGAAATTATTCGTCTTACGACCTTTCGCCACAAGACGATTCCTCCCGATCATCAACCTGTTCTCTCTGCTTTTCGCTTCCCGCACTTGACTAACTTAAGTCTGTGCAACTTTCAACTACTAGATGGAGCCGCCTTGGTTGCGGTAATATTTATAAACCAACAATTCTTAGTATATCTTTTATAATAACAATAATTTTATTTTTAGATTGGCAAAGAGTGCCCGAAGCTGGAGATCGTTCATCTAGAGACTGATTCCTTAGATGAGACATTTTTCCCATCCAACTTGGAACTTTTTCTCCGTCAGGCTGAAAAACTACGTGATTTTAGGTATTATCCATATAACGTGTGTAGTCACCTGTTTCATCAGCTTTGAATATAATTGAAATCTATCTTTTCTTTGTCTTTCTATACGTTTACGTCTCTTAGATTGGAAATTGACCACAAAGGTGATGTTTACCCAGCCACTGCTTTTTCCATCCTAAAATCTCTGCTCAAAGCATCTGCTAAGCTCGAGCGATTGGTCCTGATTGATGCTGGATCCGAGAAGTTGCCCGACTGGAAGAATCCGCCTGAATTTGCCGACTTCCTCGTTCGTTTCACCGCGAAGATGACGCACATGACCTGCTGCTGCATCACCTTTAACCAAATGGATGTCAGCTTGGCGAAGGCAATCAAACAGCGCGTTGAAAAGGAAGTTGTCGCCGAGCGTCCCTCTCTTTGGCTCCACTTGGATCGTGCCCTGCCCGAAGCTTCAGATCCAGGTGTGCCGACTATTCACTATCACCAGATAGTGAACCCGATTTCATGTGTCATGCCGCGATTCTAAGCAGTTTGATCAACATTTGATGCACGTATAATACCTAGATGTATGTTGCACAACTGTTTTTCCTTTTTTCTTTATTTTCTATTTTTGTTTTATGAATATCTTGTTCGTCGAGGTCTCCTCGCTTTTGAACAGTTCAGTCTCCCTTTCTCCTCAAGATTTGTTAGACATTCTTTCATTTTGAGAAATTTGTCTTGAACATCTCAGGCACGAATTATTAATTAACTTTTTGTTCTTGGAAGAATAAGGTGTGAAGCGAGGAAATAAACAAAGAAGCATTAATTTTTAAAATAGACTCTTTTCGTGTAGCTAATAAGAAGCATACATGATGTTAATATACAATAATTTCCGTTGTTACCATTACCTGATCAATGGGCAATGGTACCTCTTAGCATGTCATAAAAAATGCGCCATCGGCAAATTCCGTATTTTAAATCGTAATGGGTTAAAAATATTATCGAGGACAAAGATAAAAGGAAGCCAAATTGAGAGAGTATTACGTACTGTATTTTTAATTAATCTGCTTAGCAATTCCCCATTAATATTCTTTATCAAATTTCTTCCGGCTCCCTTGGTTGTTGCATCATTAAATCCCACTCAGCAAGCGTTGAGTGCCAAGGAGAATGATCGATGCTGTTGTAGAGTTAATCATAGATTACTGAGCTAGAGGAAAAACTAAAGTTAGGAGAAAGCTGCGGTATTGAACTCATCACTTGATTGGCCCCTAAACAAAATAACTACATCAGTAAGAAAAAAAATTGTGAAACTCCTATTTCCTTGATGCCGCAGGAGGATCCTAGATGACAGATCTCGATACAATTTACAACAATTTATCTAACCGACCCATGTAAACTTATTTATTTATTTTTCGTGCCAATGAAGCAATTGCCGTTATCTTTTTTTATGGATAGGCTACTGTGTATAATAGCATCTATGAAAAAATAGTGGTTGAAAATAACTGGGTTATTCAAGTCGTTTGTTACGATTTGAGTTCACTGGATTAGAATTCAGCCGCAATAGCGGCAAATCCTTTAAAAACCAAGGTTATATACACAAAATGTAAAATGATAAATACAGAAATCCTAGCTAATTTATTGCCATTTTTATTACAGCCTAAATATGCCGCTCTTTACAAAGACCCGGCGCGGCGCCATGCGACTTATTGCTAATGGGTCCATCCTCTACACATTACCGGCTCGAACTAGATTTTTAGATCATGTTTTTGAAATAAAGAGAGCAAAAAAAGTAACGACCCAGTCGATTTCATGTAGCAATTAGAACACTGTTCTCGGCTTTTCCGTGTGAATGGATTACATCGGATCAAAGTAATATCCTACAGTATAATATCTTGTATAACACGTAGATTTTACTGCGTTATATATGCTCGTATATTCTATCATCATAATTTGGGAGCAAATGACTTTTTTTTATCTGGATCTTATTTTCCTGATCCTCTTGCTAATCCTGATCGATAACACCAACGGCTTATAAAAGTCGTTTCGTTTTTTCTACTGAATCATTCTTTTTACCACACTCCACCCTCCTGATTTTGGAAAGAAACGGTGTATCACTACTACTAGGTATATCAATCTACACGCACAAAGCTCTTATAAAAAAACGTTTCGCCTAAATTTTGTCCCGCCAAAATAGTAACCACATATGATAAAGGGCATTTGTAGCAATATCATAGTCTAAATAAATATAGTGATTCTATTTTTAGAATACTGTAAAGTAAAATATCTCTCTGCTATTAGTTAGACTTACACGAATTAGAAGGAAAATGAAGACCGCGGCGCTTCTATTCGTCGTTTTGATTGGAATGATCAACTCATCGACTTCAACATCCATTGAAGGAAAGGGTAATACCCAATTGCTGTTTATTTTCTTGGCCTTTAAACCTTTATACTATTTCGTTCTTTTTTTTTTTTAAAGCTGACAAGAAAGTGATGGTGTGCTACTGGGGCGCGTGGTCCGCTTACCGAAACGGGGCTCGATGCAAATTCGACGTTTCCAACATCGATCCAAAGTATTGAAAATACAAATATTTAAGAAATAATTCAAAATGTATTATAACCTTTATATTATTCATAGTCTATGCACTCACTATATTTACGCGTTCACGACATTGAACGAGACGAGCTCTGAGATTATTCCAGTCGATCCTTGGTACGACCTGTGCGCCGATGAATGGAGCGGTTGCGCATACAAGAAGTTTGTAGCTCTTAAAGAAAAAAACAAAGATTTGAAAACACTCGTAGGATTCGGTGGATGGGACGATGCAGGCAACTCCAAGTACTCGAAGGTGAAATTACTCTCTTCCATCAATAATTCACTATCTGCCAATTTTTATGTGTTATGTTTTTATCTTAGTTGGTTGCGGATCCTGCCAAAAGAAGTGTATGTAACTTTTTTCTTTTCTACCTTTTTGACTGAGTAGTTATTTAAATGATTGTACCGTTGTATCGTTGTAAAGGCATTCACTAAATCAGTGGTAGACTTTCTCCTTCTCCACAAGTTCGACGGTCTTGACTTTGACTGGGAATATCCTGCAGCTTACCCTGGCGGACAGCCCGAGGATAAGGTATATAAATACTAATAAGTAATACATTGTAAAAATATTTAAGAATTTTTTTCGGTAGGTAAATTTCATTTCAATGATACGAGAGCTGAAAGAAGCTTTGGGTCCACACAATCTTATGTTAACCGCCGCCATAGCACCCGGTGAGGCAACGGCTGAAGCAGCCTATGACATTCCTGCCATGGCTAGCATTCTCGACCAGTTCCACGTATGAACCCATCAGTCATTATTAAAAATCATTAATTCATAAAGTTCAACGCATACAAAATTTTATTAAAAAGGTGATGGGATATGATTATCATGGCGCTTGGGAATCCTTTACAGGTCAAAATGCTCCCCTCTACGTGAACCCCAATATTGACTTTGGAAAATATGCCGGATACAGTGTTGTAAGTCTGATATAACTTTTCAGAAAGATGAAAAACTAAATTGAAGTGACTATGAACTTTTTTTTAAGGATTACATTGTAAACTACTATTTGAAAAAAGGAGTCCCATCAAGCAAAATGGTATTGTTGATGCCTCTTTATGGTCGCGGTTGGATCTTGAATGACGGCTCCGGTACCGGTTATTACGAAAATGCTAACCGACCATTACCTCCCGGCACGTGCACCTATCAATCCGGATTCTGGGGCTACAATGAGGTATTATTGAAAAATGTTTAAAATAAAATACAGGAGAGTTAACCATTATAAACTTTAATCGCAAAATATTAGCTTTGTGCGAACCTTGAGAACCCGGCTCAATCATGGACTATTGTTCGTGACAACGTATACTATCAAGCGCCTTATGCTCACAGTACCACACGCAATTGGATTGGCTACGACGATGTTATGTCTTTAACACTCAAGGTATAAAGTAGTCGTTACAGTTCAAGACAGTTTTGATGGTTCCAAAATGTAATAAAAAATTGCAGGCTGAATACGCCAAAGCCAATGGGTTGCTCGGTGCCGGAGTCTGGTCCATTGACACGGACGATTTTAGTGGGTCTTGTACATCTAGCACTGAAACTTTTCCCCTCACCAAAGCAATTGTTAAAGTATTGAACCGAGTAAATTAATTCCTGCACCAATTTGGCTCGTCATCGACAAATTTATCATTTAAAATAACTGTAGATGGGATACATTTTTAATGATTTAAATACAATATATAGGTTTGATTCAATTCAATTTTATCTTTTTAAAATGTGAGGTCGAGTGAGAAAATAAAAATTTCTCAGGAAAAACTCAATTTAAAAACCATAATGATCTCGAAAAACCGATGTTTGTATGACCCAAGTGCTGTGCACTGTTTGAATGGCCAGCGCGGGTATTTTGACAGCTAAGTCACGTGATCAATTCAACCAATAGGAAAGAAGGAATCCTCCAACGCGATAAAGCATGTTACGTTTGCAGACTTTTGCTCATTACTACAGCGGTCTGATGCAGTAATGGTAAGTTATTCGTGTTTCGCTAATTTTTTAAATATGCCGTTTATTAGTTACTTCAAATTTTCTCTTTAAAATGAATCGAAAGAGAGTAAAAAATATAAAAAATATCCAATTGCGGTGTCTAATTCTTTCATTGACCGCAAAGCCCGATAGTGGCGCTGCAATCGTTATACATAAATGGCGTGAGTGTTGTGTCGGGGGAGATAATTGATAGACATCGAGAAAAGGCAATGTTTTGAAAATTTGCGATGAAATTGCACTTTTTTCCAATGAGTAAATCCTGTGGAAGGTGCACGAAATGAAGGAAATGCTCGGTGGTTGTTGTGTATGCTCGGACGAACGGGGGTGGACCGAAAATCCTCTCGTTTACTGCGATGGTCAGGGCTGTACTGTAGCTGTACACCAAGGTTTGTTAAGTTTTTCACCGAAAAATGTGTTACTGTAGTTCAGTTTTCCCTCGTTTTAAAGTGAAAATTCGTATCTAAATATCCCACTATTCAATTTTGGTCAATTCCTTATCTTTTTTTTCCATCTTTTCAGCTTGTTATGGAATCGTCAATGTTCCCTCCGGACCTTGGTTCTGCAGGAAGTGTGAGTCTCAGGAAAGGGCTGCCAGAGTGGTGAGTAGCTATCTCAATTTTGTTTTAATCACTTGTAATTTATTGATTAATATTTTCTTTCATTTATATTGGTTGTACAGAGGTGTGAATTGTGTCCCAGTAAGGATGGAGCTCTGAAACGAACTGACAATGGAGGATGGGCCCATGTTGTGTGTGCCCTTTACATCCCAGAGATTAGGTTTGAGAATGTATCCACTATGGAACCTATCGTCTTGAGCTTGGTGCCACATGAGCGATATAACAAGGTTAGTTTACATTTTCTCATTTCTACTCCATCAATGTGCTAATCAATCCATTTATATTACAGAGCTGCTGCATTTGTGAAAGTCAGGGAAAGGAATCAAAAGCCAAAATTGGAGCCTGCATGAACTGCAATAAAGCTGGATGCAAACACCATTTTCATGTGACTTGTGCTCAGGCTCAGGGCTTACTCTGTGAAGAAGCAGGCAACTTCCAAGATAATGTCAAGTATTGTGGTTACTGCCGTCACCACTATTCCAAACTGGTAAGTTGTTTACAAATAGAATTAATAAATAGAGTATAAAACTTAATTTCTAAAAAATTTAAAAATACAAATTCACAGAAAAAAGGAGCAAATTTGAAAACGATACCAGCATTCAAACCACTCCCAGCTGCCGCAGGACCGTCTGATCCGGCTCTAGACAAGTCGACTTCCTTAAAAGCTGGAAGTTCTGAACATCTATCTGGAAGTGGTAGCACCAATGGGAGCAAAGAAAAGAAACGTAAAAAGCCTGGTCGGAAATCGTCTAGCAGTGTAAGTTTTACCTATCGTGACTTCCATTAGAATCAATTTTTAATTATACTTTTTAATAGGCTGGTAATAGTCGAGATTCGACTTCTTCATCAGTGATTGTGGACGCATCATCCGGATCTCTCGACGACGGAGCTAAGAAATCGTCTAAAAGTGAAGTGAACCCTTTTACAAACGTCCTGGCGGGAGTTGGATTGGCGCCCAAACAAGTAATCAGCGAATCTAATGTCGGGCAACAAGACAATTCCAGTGAAGCAGTGAGTCCAGAAGCGGACAAAATTACTGTTCCGGAAATCCCCAAATCTAGCGGATCTAAGAAAAACAACGATAAAATGCCGACTAGTGACAATCCAAGATTTCCAGCAAGTTTCAGTGAACTTTCTGCTCCTCCCACGGTTCCAGTTGAGCCTCCTTCAGCACCGAGTGCTCCCAAAAAAGGACGCACTTCAAGTAGGAAAGGATCCACTAGATCGGGAACCCCTACGAGCTTATGCGGTAACGATACCGAATCTACCTTATCCAACATTTCTGATCTGGGTTTCCCTGTGTCCTCGGAGCCTTCATTAATCGATCATAACATGAAGGCTGCTACCAAAATGGAATCAACTGCTCACAACAGTGTCATCGTGTCGAGTGCTAGCGTCGTAGCTGCTGCTCCTACCAGTGTGGCTAGTAATAGTTCCATAATGAACGATATGGAACAGCGCACCGTTCCTCCCCTGACGATCAGTGCGACACAGGCGGGTAGTAGCGGCCAAAACAACTTCAATTATACCAGTGCAATGTCTACGAGTAACTCTATCAAGGAGCTTCAGAGTGAGTCCGTTCCAGCTCCAGTGCCGCAGATAAAGAAACCACGTCGGGGTAGAGCACCAAAAGCTCCACCTGTGGCTCCCGACTCACCGCCCAGCAGCCCAGATTCCGCTATCGGGGAGCACTCATCCAAACGGAGAAAGAAAGCGGGTAAGATGTCTGAATCGACATCTACTTCGTCCTCAACGATTAGTGATCTCAATCACTTGTCTGTGTCTACAGAAAGCCTCCCTCACGCGAACAATCACCAAGAACATGTCAAATCGGAAGTGGATACCCTTTTGAGAAGGGAAATGCCTTCAAGTTTTCATCACCCACAGCAGGAGCATCCTCTTCCGAAAGCTGCTTCAATGGGAAATCCCATGATGTCCATGACGAATTATAAGGAGCAACAGTTCCACTTTCGAACGGACAGTCCGGGCAGCTCTTCTTCCTCCGCCACCAAAGAACCGTCGACTCCTCATTTAACTCAGCTCTATCTCAGGAATGGAATGAGTGCACCTCAGATGTTGGGCAACCAATTGAATCCGGCTTCTAGCATGGCCCAAAAGATGACAGAATCCCTTTCTGCTGAATTGGAAGTGCACAACGCTTTTGCTCTCACTTCGCCAACAACAACGACAAGCAGTAGCTCCGTCGTGGGTGTCCCCTTCCCTCACAGAAATGTGTCGCCCATGGTCAAGTTGACTGTGGCGGCTCTGTCGAACAGCAGCGCACCGGTCCCTAATCATTTGGAGGAGCTGTTGGAGAGGCAGTGGGAGCAGGGGAGTCAATTCTTGATGGAACAAGCTCAACATTATGACAGTAATAGGGTTACTTTTCTTTTTTATATGGTCAATTGATTTTAATCTGTTTTCTTTTTTTCAGTTGCATCGTTGTTATCGTGCCTCCATACTCTTCGACAAGAGAATATGAGACTGGAAGATCACGTTGCCAGTCTAAATCGAAGGCGGGATCATCTACTGGCCGTCAATGCGAGACTATCCATCCCGCTCACCGTTCAACCAGTAACTCATCATATGCCCTTCATGGCCAATAGCGGGAACTTACCAGATCGACCTAGCACGACAGGTTTACAACATTACTCCTTATGTACCCAATGAATAGAGTTTTAAAATTCGAATTTATAGGTTCGTCTACGGGTCATTCCGTTCATGTTTCACCACAGGAGCGCAGTAGTCGCATCACGCCTTACCTACCTCAAATGGAGAACGGCATTAGCATGTCAGAGCACCTGTCATCCTACATGGGAGCTGGCTCCTCGTTCTCCTCCAATAACAATCCCCCCGGAAGCCATCGGAGCTCCGTGAGTCATTCGAGCGACCGCGTTATACCCAGCCCCGTCATTGTGTCCTCAAGGTAATCAATCAAACAGGAAAATTTATTTGACTGCTTATCTAATTTAATATTTTATCTTATTTTAGTAGAGTCAATACGATTTATCATCCCGTTCATCCGTCTGGCGGACCCGTAAGCATGCCTTCAACCATGTCCCCGGTCCAGGGTTCGGCCGGCTTCTCCTCCATGATGGACAGTAGAAATATGAGTGTCCTTCGAAGCCCTTCATCCACTCCGGAGATGAGGCCGGAGATGGCACGGAATACGGGCACACCGACAAGAGAGCAGCTACATCTCTTACATCAGCAGCAGCAGTTCTCTCATCATATGGGGTCTCCGTCCGGATCGCATCACCTCAGCTCTCATCCCATGTCCAGCCCGGCTGTGCCCAGTCAACACAGCCTGAACGCAAGGCGTGAGATGTCCGATGGACGGCAACAGCAACACCATCCACTCGGTCGCCCTAGCCCTATTGAGCGTCGATGATAATAGGAGGAACTTGGCCAATTACTAAAAATAAGAACGGTCTATATAGTCCTAGCTTTACCTCATCGACAAGTTGCGTGCTCCTTCTTTTCTGTTCTCGTTTTCTTTTATGGTTCTTGTCGTCGTATAATCAAGGGAGAGGGAAAAAAAACTTTTTTGCTGGCTTTGTGCGCAGTATTGAACTTTCAATCATCTAATTAATCTTTTGTAGAACTTGAGAGTACTTTGCCAAATACGTGGACCTTCTGTCCTTTGAAATCATGTAAGAAGGGAACGGGCCTTGCACTCCTGGCGTTTTGCCTCGACGAACTTTCAATAGAAACTACTAAAATGTTCTACTCCCTTTCAGATCTCTCAGTTTTTCTAAATGATGCAACATTTAATAACTCCATATATCCAATTAAGACATTTAAACTCGACCGTCTACATATTCTCTCAATTCTTTTGGTTTTCCCCTGAAGAAAAGTGTCTACTATTTACGGGTTCATCCGGCTGACGACCAGTTCACCTCAAATCTTAAAACTTTCTTTGTTGTTTACCTTTTTTTTTCTTTTATGATATATTTACTCTCGTGTGCCTGTACCATGTGTGTAACGTTGCTGGCGCTTTCGAGGCAAGCAGCTTTTTCTCTTATACCATTACTGGATGTGTTCTTTTCCTTGTTTTCCTGTATTCGGTCCTCTGCTCTTTTTGTGTTGGTTATAGGTGTATCGTACTTGACTTCTGTTTTTCTTCTTTCTTTTTCTATAGCGTTTCGTGTGTCTGCATTGCAAGTGTCGACCGATTTTTTTTTCTATTTCTCTTAATTTTACCCTGAAATATTTTTTTTGTGGTTAATGAAAAGATTCTAAATGCCATCGATTGGAAACTGATTGACATTGGATTATATATAACTACATTTCCATTACCAGTGTTTTTACCTCTGCTAGGAAACGTAAACAAAACTTTTTAAAATAATCGTCAATATTTCTAAGCGTTGGTGGCCATGCGCAGACGCAATTCGATGCTCCTTAGTTCGTCCTCTAAAAGTTCGCGTTTATCTGGCCTCGAAAAGCTGACAAGACCTATATAAAACATTGAAATAAAATAAATCTTTTTTACACAAATGGAAAATTGTATTGTTAAATTTCTACATACCCAGGCGCTTTTCCAGCTCGATCCAGCGTTGCTGCAGCGCCTGAAACGTGGAGCCAACCTATTTTTCATATTCATCTCAGATTTCTTATTAGATAAAGTTTAAACGTCTTACCTCTATCTCTTTATTGAGGGAACGCTTAGGCGCAGTCTGATCTTTCGCTGTTGAAACAGTTTTCAAATCGGATTGTCTCTCCGGGATGATCTCTTCTTGTTGTGTATTCTTTTGGCTCTTCTTTAAGTAAGTTGGAACCTTGCCGAAAGTCTATAAAAGAGATCAAAGAAGAAATAAAAATTTATTTTCGATATTAACCGTTTCGGGTGTATTTTTTTCCTACCGGTTTATTCACGAATTTCGGTACTAATCCCGATTTATCTAGATTCGTAACATGTCCTAGCGAATAACAGAATAATTAAAATAATTCGATAATTAAAAAATTCTATCTTGTCGATGTTGAGAGAAGTACCATCCTTGGAGTCCACCATCTGCATTTTGGGCTCTTGGTAGTTTGTCGTTTCTGCAACATTCTTAGCGTTGTATTCGACGTAATTTTCATGACTTGGAGGATAAGGAATTGGAGGTGGTTCATCGTGTTTTGGAACCGGTGGAAGCTTCGTTTCGCAAAGGCATCGATTAACTCTTGTATGATGGTTGGAATGCCGAGAATCTGCGCACTCAACGAATATGATTGAGAACTTAATTCCGTTTGCTAAACAATCGAGATTCAGATAATACCTTCTTTCTCATTTGTCCTGCAGTGACTCCTCTTGATCGATCGACCCGTTTTCTCTTCACGGCCTCGGTTGTTCATTATAAATTTTGCATGAAATCAGGTAATATAGGAGCGCGCACACAACCACAAACAATGCTAGTCTAAAAGAACTGCGGGGCTATTTATTCAAATACTGCGGTCACCTTACGCAAGAATAACACGGTCCAGCCATCTATTCTTTTGTTATGACGGTCGCCATTCGAATGCGACTCCTCCTTATGGTACGATATAAACAAAACTTATTAGTAAAACGGTTACCATGGCAGCCTTCTACACATCATCGTTCCCTCAAATTCTTTACCCAACAGAAGTTTTCCCCTTTTTTTAAGTTCATCATGATGGAGACTACTGAGTCTTGTGTATTTTTCATATGGTCCTAAGAAATCACAGACTCGAAGCGATTGAGCCGTGAATTTCACGCCTCTTTCCTTCTTCTTATCTACCCTCTTTTTTCATGAAGCCCCTGTTGAAAGCGTCAGATATAACCTAACGACTCCCGAAGGTCCCGTTGATTTTTGTTGTTGAATCCCTGTGGGTTTGTTTTAGGTTTGATGCAGACTATCCCTCTATGAGGGTGAGGGAGAACACTCATACCTCTTCGTAGGCCCGATATTAACCCTTATTAAATACAAGCTACCGCTTGGTGTCGCTAGTAGACAGTGATATCCTAACTATATCATTTTGTAGAGGCGCTGTGTGTTGCTTTGCATAGGAAAGCTAAATAGCAGAACAACGACCCGCCGACGCTTCCTCGAAGCTTTCGTGCATCGAGAACGGCTGCCGCTTTCTTCTTGTTTTGTGACGTTGTATGCGTGTGTGTGTGTGTGTTGTGTGCGGCGAATTGTAGACCGCTTCAGAAAATTTAGGTTTTAATTTTTTTTTTCTGGCGTCGCAATCAAAGAAATCAACTTTTTCTCCACTCATGGCCTCCTACGATCCCGAAACATCCCACAAAACAGGTAAACAATCTTTAAAAATGTGTACTGACAGAAATATTTGAAATAGTTTCGATTTAAATAAAAAAAAACTCGGTCGAGGTGGAAAGGGAAAATTGAAGAGCTCTTAGGGTGCACTGGCCTTTGAAAGCCATTCTTTTCACCATGCGAAACGCCGCTTAGGGGGGTTCAATGGACGTCGCCTGTCAGAGAATCCGGCATTTTATGCATGCTCATGGGGGATCACATTTTTGAATTCACACTGTTGACTTTTCAGGAAATGGATGAAATATGAAACTGTTTCAATTATTAACTTTCAATATTTATATTTGACACAAATCTTAGGTGAGGATAGTGAAGGTGGGGAGGGTGAAGATGATGAAGTTGTCGGTGCTGGAGCCCTAGACGATGATGATCACTCTGCTGCTGGCTCAGAAAATGGAGAAAAGGATGATGATGATGACTTTGACCCAGAATCTGGAGCAGGAAAGAAGAAGAAAAAGTCCAAGAAGCACAAATCTAGGAGTGATGAGAAGAAAAGTAAAAAGAAGAAGAAAAAGAAGAAAGCCGAAAGTGTGGATGGCAGTGAACCAGAAGAGGAGATTCCATTGGAAGAACCTCAATCAGCATCCAAGAAGAAACCCAAGTCTGCCAAAGCAGCACCTGTCCAAGCTGCCAGTGCAGGAAATAGTGAACCCAGTATGCCAAGTGTTGAAGAGGTGTGCTCCACCTTTGGCCTTCAGGATGTCCAGATTGATTACGAGGATGCTGAATTCCAAAATCTCAACAACTACAAACTGTTTCAACAACATGTCAGGCCACTTCTTCAAAAAGAAAACCCAAAGGTACGAAATTATTCTAGCATTGAAATAGAAAATGTATTTACAATTTAACAATTTTGACAGGTGCCTGCTGCTAAGCTAATGATGTTGGTTGCAGCCAAGTGGCGCGAGTTTTCAGCATCCATCCCAGAAGCTGGTGATACACCACCGGAACAAGAAGATGCTGCCGAAACTAGTGGTGGTCGCCCTACTCGAAGTTCTCGCAGTGCTGTGTCAGGACGAGAAGAGCCCGAGATACCTGATGAAGATGAGGATGAGGACGACGAGTTTGCCGAAAAGGGCCGAAAGAAACGTAGTCGGAAGAAGACGGGTGGTGCTGCCGGCGGCGCCAACGGTGGAAAGAAAGGCAAAGTTCCTACTCTTAAAATCAAATTGGGCAAGCGAAAAAGAACCAGTTCCGATGATAATAGCGCCGATGACAAAGATTCGGACGCCGAATTCGAGCAAATGCTCAAGGAGGCCGAAGAGGCGTCTAAAGTTGTGGAAGAATCTAAAGGTAAGAAAATAATGGTTTCTGATTGCAGTTTCTCTATTTAAACTTATTAAATTTTAATTTTTCCAGTCACAGCTCCTAATGTAGCTCGCAAAAAGGCGAAAACAAAGTTCGGAGACAAGAACAAGAAAAAGAAGAAAACACGCACAACAGCTAAATTTCCTACTGAAGAGGGTGATGGCTATGAGACTGATCATCAAGACTATTGTGAAGTGTGTCAGCAAGGTGGAGAGATCATTTTGTGCGACACTTGTCCCAGAGCCTACCATTTGGTTTGCTTCGATCCGGAATTGGAAGAAGCTCCCGAGGGCAGGTGGTCTTGTCCTCACTGTGAAGCTGAAGGTAAGTTTCAATCATTAAAAGCTCACGTTTTACTCAATTATAATTTTTATTTGTATGGTTAGGAATCACCGCTTCAAGTGCTGATAAGGCTAAAGCCGCCGATGATGGGGACGAGCACATGGAGTTTTGTCGTGTCTGCAAAGACGGGGGCGAGCTCTTGTGTTGCGATTCTTGTACATCGGCTTACCACACTTTCTGCCTCAATCCACCTCTTTCAGAGATCCCTGACGGGGATTGGAAGTGTCCTCGATGTGCTGCTAAATCGCTACCCTACAAAGTGAACAAAATTCTCACTTGGCGTTGGGCGGAGACCAAAGAAGATGCATCTAAGGAAGAAGCGCCCACCATCCCTCCACGGAAGAAGCCTCCAAAGTTGCGCGAGTTTTTCGTTAAATGGCACGAAAAGTCCTATTGGCACTGCGCCTGGATTACCGAGTTGCAGCTCGAAGTCTTCCACGGGGCCATGTATCGACACTACATCCGCAAAGTGGATATGGAGGAGCCACCCAGACTGGATGCAGATGACGAAATTGATCTGGACGAAGCTGTTGAAGCCGAAGAAGAAAACGTGGCCAGGAAGAACAGAAAATCTAAACCAGCTGGGAAGGAGAAGGAAGAAGAAAAGGAAAAAGATGAAAATGCGGCACCCGTCTCGCGCAAATGGGTGAAGAAGAAACTGGAAGGTTGTGAGGAAATGGACCTCGAGAACCGTTTCTACAAGTACGGAATCCGACCAGAGTGGCTTGTCGTTCATCGCGTTATCAATCATCGCAACACCCGAGATGGTCGCACGCTTTACTTTGTGAAATGGAGAGAGCTCAACTACGACTTTGCTACATGGGAAGAAGATGGTGGAGACATTGAGATTCCGGGGCTTAAACGAGCTGTTGAGGAATACTTTGATTTGCGCGTCGCCTGTGGAGTTGATGCACCAGCCAAAAAGAAGAACAAAGGAAAGTCTCACAAAAAAGGCAAAGGAAAGGATGCTGCGGCCGAAGAGGAACGCGAAACACCTCGTCGCTATGTTCCACCGCCAGAGAAACCGACGGCCAACTTGAGCCGTAAATTTGAACGTCAACCTGAGTACATCGATCACTCCGGCATGGCTCTGCATCCTTACCAGTTGGAAGGTTTGAACTGGTTGCGTTACTCTTGGGGACAAGGAACGGATACTATCCTTGCTGATGAAATGGGTCTGGGTAAGACCATCCAGACTATCACTTTCCTTTATTCCCTCTACAAAGAAGGTCACTGTCGGGGACCTTTCCTCGTGAGTGTACCGCTCTCCACAATCATCAATTGGGAGCGTGAATTCGAAACTTGGGCTCCCGACTTCTACGTAGTAACTTACGTCGGTGACAAGGATGCCCGAACGGTTACGAGGGAGCACGAACTCTCTTTTGAAGAAGGTGCCGTCCGCGGAGGAGCCAAAGCTTGCAAGATCCGCTCAGCATCGGTCAAGTTCCACGTCCTTCTCACCAGCTACGAGCTTGTCTCGATCGATGCCGCTCTATTGAGCTCCATCGAGTGGGCCGTCCTAGTCGTCGACGAAGCCCATCGTCTTAAGAACAATCAATCCAAATTTTTCCGAATCCTCAACAGCTACAACATCCGCTACAAGCTCCTCCTCACGGGTACGCCTCTCCAAAACAATCTGGAGGAGTTGTTCCATCTGCTCAACTTCCTGTGTCCGGATAAATTCAACGATCTCGTCAGCTTCCAAAACGAGTTTGCCGATTTGGCCAAAGAAGAGCAGGTCAAGCGCTTGCACGACATGCTCGGGCCTCACATGCTCCGTCGTCTCAAAGCCGATGTCTTGAAGAACATGCCCACTAAATCCGAGTTCATCGTTCGCGTTGAGCTGTCTCCCATGCAGAAAAAGTATTACAAGTACATTTTAACGCGCAACTTTGAAGCCCTGAACTCACGCACGGGTGGTCAGCAAGTCTCGCTCCTCAACATCATGATGGATCTGAAAAAGTGCTGCAACCATCCTTACCTCTTCCCAGTAGCTTCCCAGGAGGCCCCATCCTTGCCCAATGGCATGTACGAAATCAACGCCTTGACGAAAGCTTCCGGAAAGCTGGTTCTCCTCCAGAAGATGCTTCGTCTGCTGAAAGAGCAGGGCCATCGTGTCCTCATCTTCTCTCAAATGACCAAAATGTTGGATATCTTGGAAGACTTTTTGGAAGGAGAGCAATATAAATATGAGCGCATTGATGGTGGAATCACGGGGACGATGCGTCAAGATGCCATCGATAGATTCAACGCTCCAGGAGCTCAGCAGTTTGTCTTCTTGCTCTCAACGAGAGCTGGTGGTCTCGGTATCAACTTGGCAACAGCCGATACCGTCGTTATCTACGACTCTGATTGGAACCCTCACAACGATATTCAGGCCTTTTCTCGAGCTCATCGTATCGGCCAGGCCAATAAGGTATAATTACTTCATTAAATTTTTATTTCAAACTTAATTTCTATAAAATTTTCTGTATTTAGGTCATGATTTATCGTTTTGTAACTCGCAATTCGGTCGAGGAGCGAGTAACACAAGTGGCCAAGAAAAAGATGATGTTGACTCACTTGGTTGTCAGACCCGGTATGGGAGCCAAGGGTACCTTCTCAAAACAAGAGTTGGACGACATTCTCCGTTTCGGCACGGAGGAGCTGTTCAAAGAAGAGGAGGGCAAAGAAGACGAAGCCATCCACTACGATGACGAAGCAATTCAGAGCCTGATTGACCGAACCAACGAAGGCATCGAACAGAAGGAGAACTGGGCAAACGAGTACCTCTCATCCTTTAAGGTGGCTTCCTACGTGACTAAAGAAGGGGACGATGAAGACGAACAAGAAACAGAGATCATCAAGCAGGAAGCAGAAAACACGGATCCTGCTTATTGGGAGAAGCTTCTCCGACACCACTACGAACAACAACAGGAAGACCTTGCGAGATCTTTGGGCAAAGGCAAACGTGTCCGCAAACAGGTACTGATATAGAATCTAGTTCTTTTTTGTTTGAATCAATAATTCAGTACCGATATGTTTTTATTTAGGTCAATTATAACGATGCAACGGACAATCGAGATGATAATTCTTGGCAAGAGAACGTTTCCGACTATAATTCGGAATTCTCCGGTGCCTCTGATGACGATAAGGAAGACGACGATTTTGATGACCGGAACGATGAGCAGCCTGGTCGTCGCCGCCGTAAGGGAACTGAACGTCGCGACGAGAAGGACCGTCCTCTACCCCCACTTCTTGCTCGAGTTGGTGGAAATATTGAGGTGAGAATTAGATTCAATCGTGCAGTTTTTCTTTTTATTACGTATGCCCGCAGAGAGATGCTTCTGGTGGTTGAAAAGCGACAATCACTAGACCTCTCTTCATAAGGTCTAGAATAATCTGCGTGAGACTATAGAGTGTCGAATTTGGAGACATAATTCGACGCTAAAGGCTCTCCCGCTCATTTCTAGTCATAAAAAATATAAATTAAACTATGTTAGCCGTAAAAAATAAAAACAGTTGGTTACGGGTAAACATTTTAGTTCATTTTATTCAAATCCATTGGGCTTTAAAGGGGTAACAGTCGTAATTAATAAGTTAGTCACGACTTTCATGCGTGTGTATGTTTTGTGTGTGCTCTTTAGGTGTTGGGTTTCAACGCTCGACAAAGGAAAGCCTTCTTAAACGCCATCATGCGCTATGGAATGCCTCCTCAGGACGCTTTCAACACTCAGTGGTAAGTACTCTTTTTTTCTCTCTCTTTTTAAGAGGATCATTTCCACTCGACAGAGTTTAATTTAATGATTCGTGCAGGCTCGTTCGTGACCTACGTGGCAAATCGGAACGCAACTTTAAAGCATACGTCTCGCTCTTTATGCGTCACTTGTGTGAACCTGGAGCTGACAATGCGGAGAGCTTTGCTGATGGTGTGCCCCGCGAAGGCCTCAATAGGCAACACGTCCTAACTCGAATCGGTGTGATGTCGCTCATTCGGAAGAAAGTTCACGAGTTTGAGCACATAAACGGCTTCTACAGTATGCCGGAGAGCGCGGCACGAGCTGCCGAATTGGTCGCAGCCAAGGAAAAAGCCCTCGAAGAAGGAAAAGGAACTGCTTCTACAGCTCCCTCTGCAGACAGCAGCTCGGCCACTCCAGCGGCTTCTGCTCCATCAACAGCTTGCCCTTCGCCCACCGCCGATGAAGGGAAGAAGAAGGAAGCCGACGACAAGAAGGATGTGGAAGACAAAAAAGAGTCGGATGTGACCAAGAAGGAAAGCGAGGACAAAACGAACGAGGTGAAGGAACCTAAGGAAGAGAAGGACGAGGAGAAGAAGCCTAAAGTGGAAGCTGTTGAGGCCATGGAAGTGGACGAAACGGCTTCTAAAGAGGTGAAAAGCGATGAAGGGACCAAGAAGGATGTCGCTGCGGTGAAAGAAGACAAGACAAACAAAGACTTGAAAGTAGAAGAGAAGCCAGATGCAGAGGTGGAGATAGAGAAGGTGGTGTCGCTCAAGGAAGACAAATCTCCGGAAGAGAAGGCTAAAGAGAGAGAGCTAGCCAAGGAGGAGCGCAGTAAGCGCAAATTCATGTTCAACATTGCCGACGGAGGGTTCACGGAGCTGCACACGCTGTGGCAGAACGAAGAGAAAGCTGCTGTTCCGGGTCGAGAGTATGAAATTTGGCACCGGCGTCACGACTACTGGCTCTTGGCCGGCATTGTAACCCATGGCTACGGAAGGTGGCAAGATATTCAGAATGACATCCGCTACGCAATCATCAACGAACCTTTCAAGATGGATGTTGGAAAGGGAAACTTTTTGGAGATCAAAAACAAATTTCTGGCTCGACGTTTTAAATTACTCGAGCAGGCCCTTGTAATTGAAGAACAGTTGAGACGAGCTGCCTACCTCAATTTGACCCAAGACACGACTCATCCGGCTATGGCCCTCAACGCCAGATTCGCCGAAGTGGAATGCCTTGCCGAGTCCCACCAACACCTCTCAAAAGAGAGTCTAGCAGGTAACTTTTCTTTTTGATTCAACTTTGATTCATTTATTTAATTTTATTTGTTTATATTATTAAAGGTAACAAGCCGGCAAATGCCGTATTGCACAAAGTGCTTAACCAGCTCGAAGAACTACTGTCGGACATGAAATCGGATGTGTCTCGGTTGCCGGCCACTTTAGCCAGAATCCCTCCAGTGGCTCAGCGTTTACAAATGTCTGAGCGATCCATCCTATCGCGATTGGCCACGTCCGCCAGTCAACAGGCCGCCCAGCAGCAGCAGGCCCAGGCCGCCTTTGGGAATCATTTCCCGCCTGGGTTACCCAGCGGTCAGTTGCCTTTCACCGGGCTCAACTTGGCCAACTTCCGACCGCAGTTTACCCTCCCAGGTCAGAGCTCTGCTTCAAACCTGGCCATGACTGCAGCGGCGGCGGCTGCTGCGGCTGTTGCCGCCGGAGTTCCTCAGGCAGCGTTCCCTGGCACCTCCCCACCCGACGGCAAATAATTATATATTTTTTTTTAACTTAACAAAGTTTTTTTTCCTTTTCTGGGTTATTGGGAATCATTAGTATTTTGCATCCTTATTACACCGTGTGTCTCTCTGTTTCTTCCATTAATTTCAAAAGTTGATTGGCTGCTCAAAAACATTCCCTCACCCTGCGCCCGTCTCGACTCTTGCAAACATTTTTTTTTTCAATCCGTATTGGCCACCACTTTTTTTCATTACTGCGTCTCGATTTGATTCTCGGAAATAATTGCTGCTTGTTTCACTGTATTTATGACTTGGATGCCCTCTCCTCTTTCTGATTTTTTTTAGCAAGTCCCCCTCTACCTTTCGTGTCACGGATTTATTTCTAAAAAAAAAAACTTGTCTCACCTTTCTGTTTCACTATATTGAGTGTTCCGATTCTGTGTTGGCAAAAGTGTTGACTTTCATGCTGATAATCCCATATCTGCGGAACGTAATAATAAAAAAGGTGGACCTTGCAGTATCCAGGTCGCTGAAAAAATAAAACGGAACGCATTTTGGTGTATTCTATGGGCGTGTCGGATGAAAAGATTTCATCCATGGTTTCCTACTTCACAGTGCTGTTGCACGATTTTTCTTAGGTTGTGTAAAACAATCTGATGGACAGATAAACCGGCTTCAAAGGAAATGCTACCTACATCAATTTGGCTCTTATTTGGTGTCTACATATGCTTCCGGTAAGCGTCAACCAGGTCGATGTGCTACTTTGAAACAGATCAAAGGTGTTTTTTAAAGCAAGTTTGTGTAGATAAAAGTAAAGCAGATCAAACCAAGCTTTTAGGAAGCACTAAGACTGTAATGTGTAAAAGAAGTCTTTTACTTGTGTTTCGTGACGCAGCTGAAACTTTTTCTAATTATTACCACTTATGAATGAATTTCCAGAGGTCATTTTACCGATCCTTTCAAATTTCTTTTAGATTCAGACTTCATCCGGATTTCAAAATAGTCTAGTATGTATTTTCACGTAGAGATGGCGTGAACGATGAATAGCAGATACTCATCCAGGATCTCTCCGTATATTTTTGCTCGGAAACAATCCTTATTTTGGCCAAGCCGCTTATGTGCTCAGAAGCATCACTTGTTGTTTGTTTCTCCCACCATAGAAACGAAGAGTATGTTATCTCCTCTCCTGGATCGTTAAAAAAAACCTTGAGCTCTAGTAGACACAGCAGTAATGCATTTTTTTTTCTTCTTCTTCTTCTTCCTCCTCCTCCCTCTTTCCCCAAAACCTAATAAAAATACCTTGAATCTCATATCGACTCGGATTTCCGTAACACACCTTTTGTGTGTCAGTTTCTCGGGGAAAACCGTTCAATGTTGTTCCTTTTTTCTTATTCCTATTTTTCCGCCTCCCATGAGATCCTTCCATCATCGATCCTCGAGGAATCGTATGTACCCGAGCGCGCAGGCCAAAACATAACGACTCATCATTAAACCTAACTGCAATAATAGTCTATATCTAACGGTGGACGTTGTTATATCGCCAGCCCGAAATGGATCCCGATAGGAATAGGCCTTCTGCTCGAACCAATTATGTAGACGTAGCTTTTGATGTTACTGGCGTCGGTGATTTGCTGTTGCACGAGCAAGGATGACGCCCCATCATCGGCGTCAATGTTTGCTACTTCGATGGGACGCAGCCGTTACTATAGGAACGGAGGGAACTAACGAGGCACAAAGGGCGATACCTGATGCCGTTGTCCTTGCGCTCAGCTCATTAAGAAAAGAAGCTCATCTCTTCGTATCGTGATGAATGCTGCGTGAATCTTATTTATATACATGTATATAAAATGAAAATTTCGGTTTTATACGAAGGAGGAGGAGGAGGAGCGATACCTTAGCTGGATGTTCCGTCCGGTGTAAACCCGAGACGAGCGAGTCTCTCTTTCTAGTCGGCTGAACACGTCGCGTTCGATTACGTCGCGGTCATCGTTCATATATATACCCCCTCTTCTATTATAATTGAATTTTCCCAGCCGTATGCTTTACCAAAAAAAAAAAAAACTTATTGTACTCATCCGAGTTGAAACGTCCTTGTGAGTGAGTGTTAAACAACAAGGTGATAGAACCGCTCATTAACGAACTCGTCTCCCCCTCTTACTCTCGTCGTGTCTAAATATACAACTCGCTGATGATTGTCAAAACAAGCTGACTATACAGAACTACTCAGTGAAAAAGCCGTTGAAATCTTTGAGGCTGTTGAAAAAAGGCGATCAAGAGGATTGTACTTTGGGTTATTGTTTAGTCTGCTCATGAGGGAGCCATCATTAAAGTATTAGCGGTAGCACAAGAGATGATGGAGACCTCTCGTCGACGACCCGTCGCCAGCTTAGTGAGAATAAGCTCTATACGAGTGAACGAAAACAAATGTGAGTGTAGTAACGGGAAAAGAAAGGAAGAAGCTTCATTAAACGGATATCGGCTGTGACTTTTGAGCGGCTTCATCTCCTGTCGATAAACGATGACAGCTGTCTTTTGCAATCTGGTTCCAGTTGAAAATAATAAATGCTGTCCATCATTATTCGATTGGATGTGTTTCTACGCTCGACACCTGTCATTCCAAATGAACATTCTCTATATTTTCAAGGATCAAGATCGAGTTAGGAGAAGCCCTGCACTATCACTCCTTGTTGGGCTTTTGATGCGAGTTTTTCTTATGATATGAGACCGGAAGTCTCTGTTGGATTCGATGGTGGTCAGAGTGAGGGCCACCCTTTTCTCCCTTCTTCTCATATTTCTTCCTCGCAGCTCGGCGAGCCATTGTCGTAGCCTTTTCTTCTTAGATATATATACTGGGAAAAATGGGGAATTAATTTAATTCCACTCTTCTTGTGATGTGTCTCTAGCGCGAAGGGGAGGGGCCAGGATTAGGATAGGTTGTTGTGGGTTGGATCGACCCGCCCTGGCCAAGCACCGATTGGTTCCTATTCCGTGAGAAGAAAGAGGGGTCGGACTCCTTTATGCAGCTCTGAGTGAAGGAAGAAGCGCCGTGCGCAAAAATATAGGCCGCTCTATTCGTGAAGACTGCTACGTCCTTTTTCAGTCGAGGTCGGGAGCACAAAAGGATCGCATCTTTTCTTACACGTGTCCTTGTTCTTCTCGTTATAGTGTACTGCGTGAATGTGTGTGTGACTCAGCCGTGTCTTATTGACTAGAAGTTGTTTACATCCTCGTTTTATTCCAGCAGCGCGTTTGGACGCTGAACCATGTTGTACAACGTGGCCTACTGCAGCAACTATTCGCCCGTCAACTATCACCAGCAACAGGTAATAACTCAAATTCTTCTTCTTTTAAAGAGGTGATGACAGACCTCGTTAAACATATTGATTTGTTGTGTGCTGAGTAACTACCGGGTGACGCATAGGACAACATTGCTGACGAATGCGTTCGTTCGATGACAACGCCCCACTGCCAGTAAATCAACAACTTTCTTTTTAGTGTATGGGTCAATCACATTCCTTATGTGAATGGAAGCATCTGTATTAAACATAGGGGTACAGTACAATATGTACTTTTGGCTAAATGGTCCAAATGGTTCACAACAGGGAGAGAAAGCAGGAGCGCCCAGCATGTTGACCGCCGCCATTGGGGTCCATCAGCAAACATTATCCATTGTCATTCTTTTCTCTCTCCCCTAGTAGATCCCCAGCAACGGTCTATATACTGTCTCTCTTCAGCTGTGCTCCTGGGTTGTGCTCTTTCCGTGGAAGAACAACCCGCCATCATGTTTGTCCGGCGCTCCTTGTTGACACTGCCACTCTTTTTTTCCTTCTTCTTTCTCCTATATAATGATGATGATTAGCCCCTCCAACATTGAAAGAAAAAAGAGGGGGTTGTTGTTCATTTCATCACAGCGGCTGCTACCCCCTCTTCAATCTTTTGTGGCATATTATATAATGGATCCCCCCTCTAGAAAAAAAGATGTCATCTTTTGTTAATGCTCACCGTATAATCAATTGTTTTGTGATGCGTAAGAGGGAGCCGAACAGATGCATGTTTGGTATGCGGCATCATGATGATGTACTCTGTACAATGGGCTCCGTTTATATAGAGTAGTACTCGACAGGGTATTAACGCGAGGAAAGGCGGAGCGCGCCCTTCTTTTCATCCGTCAGGATCGGCGTGAAATGGCCCCTTGGAGCTGAGCTTTTGTGTGTGTGTGTCATGTACATACAAACGCCCATATAGATGCGCTTTGCTTCCCTCGTTACGTGTAGGTCTCGTATGTCACGCGTGAGACTCTCTCTCTCCAAGAAGAGTTGTGTGTGCGATCCTTCACGAAGGTGGGACTCACAAATCAAATCGGATGCCCGGGCGATATGCTGTACGTTCCCTTTCTCGTCTTGGGTGGTAAATGTGTTCCCGTGTCTTATGTATTAACGCGACACTGTTTTTTTATGTTGCGTTACAAGGGAGGGAACTCGCTGCTCAGCCTCACACAGATGTTCACGCTTTTTCAAGCATCATTAATAAAGAAAAGTTGATCATTAGCGCGCTCCCTACTTTTCGTTTGATCGGCAACCTGTGGCTGATCCCTCTGGACGTTAAAAAATAATCTTTGATTTATCTTTCGTGTCAAGGGGTAGAGAGATTCTTTTGTGCACCCCCAGCAGCGTGATTTGCATGATCTTTCTCTTCTCTCACCTAATCGCCGGCCACTTGACGCGCCCGGTTTTGCTGTCACAGCACTTATTCCGGGAGTCGTCAGCAAAGGAACCCCTACAACTAACTACTACTCCCATGTTTTGTTTATCCAAGTTGTGATGCTGGTCGTGTCGAGAGCTGATCAAACACGGATTCCTACATGTTTAAAAAAAAGAAAAGAAGAAGAATATCCTTAAAGGTAGAAAAGGGGAGATAATTAATGATCAACCGACACGGTGCACGGATGTCATGTAGGAGGGGGGTGAATTAATGAGCTTGTCACCGAAGGGACCTCTCGGCTTTTTTCTTCTTATGTGCATAGGGGTGTCTCCTTCGGTGGGCCGGTACCTTATTATTATTATGGTCGATTCCTATCGACAGGACGCGTCGATTCGGACAGCAGATAGATGTTTTGTTGGTATACGGCTCCTCTTCTTCGGACAACAATTTATAGAGCGCTGATGCACGCCACGGGGACACTTTTTACATTGCCATGTCCATTCGTCTTCCGTTTAAAAGATGGAACACTGATTTCACCGTTGTATCGTCCCGTCACGAGATGGCAGGACTTTAGACCACCACTTGTTTTTTCTTCTTCCTTTTTCAGGAGCACTGGGTGTTCCCCTTCTTAAGGGTGGCAGTAATAATAATACACACACAAGAAAAGAAGTGTGTAGTAGGGAGATGAAAAAGACGAAGGCGTGTTTCACAGTTGTACACATAAAAACGACGGCGCCCCTCAACATAACAAGCTCTCACCCATTAAAGAGAAAAAAGAGCGACGACGGAATCTGGAGCACCAAGGGTGAAGAGGGGGCCCCCCTTAGAGTTGTCCCTCTCTTTTTCTTTTTCTCGTTCCATTCCAGAGCAATTCATCAATTAAGTTATGCGCAGCTGGAACAATGGAGCCGTTTAGTGTGTGGACGACGTCATTATATACGCGCACGCACGACTTTTCTCTGCCTGTTGAAATGTGATGGATGTGTTTGTGTATGCGGTCTCATGCAGCAGTTCCATATAGCTCGGATTTCTTTATTATTCCTCTCTACGAAATAATAATAAGCGATTTTTTGAAAGAAGACGTGTGTAACAGGTTGGGTCAAGGTTTGTGTCCGGCAATCCCTTAAAAAAAGTATAATCTGTAGAAAGACTTTGAAACGAAAAAAAGAGAGGTTATCGTGTATTTTAAAAGTCTTGCTAAAAGGTTATCCAGTTATAAACTTGTGTTGACTTATTATTGGTGGTGCTGGGGCGTTGCTGGGCCACATCCAGAAACAATTCCTACGCCCACTAAAAAACGAGAAAAAGAGAGCAGCGGGTTTTCATTAGAGCCCCCACTTGCTCTGCTATGCAGTTGTATATGTGAGAGGAGAGCACCCACTTGTGCACTAGCTGCTCCCAGTCCAGTATACATCGTCGGCTGGAACGCCCAGTGACACCCTACTCTCCGCTCCATTTCAGAACGCTGACGGCAACTCGGCCGGCTCGAATGTGCTCTTCTCTCGTTCTTTGTGAATTCAATCGGAATTTTTGAATATAAATAAGCATGATGACGTTGTTGCCCTATCTTGTCGAAACGGGCACCCCGGCTTCATCTGCATCTGCTGCTCTGGATAATTTAGAGGATGTTGAGCAACACCGACAGGTACTATTAAAGCGCGTGTGTCACAGCCGCGCCGACTCTTGTTTATGTCATCGTGCAGAATGTTGATGAAATGTCATCTTTCGGATGTAAACAAGCAGTTTTATTACAAGATTCCAGCAGAGGCCGACAAGGGGCCTTAAATTATTATGCAAAAACTTGTCTCTCTCCCCTCGTGTTTCCCACGGTCCCGACGTCAAGTCACTCCCACCCTAATCGATGAAATTTTCCAGCTGTTTTGAAAGAATTTTTAAACTAATTTTTTTGTCTCTAATTTTTCAGGTGAAACGAGCCAGAACTGAGACGGACACGGACGTCACCACCAACAGGTAAAGTGTCGAATGACTTAGTAACGCTAAACCTAATATACCAAATAAGCCATCAAAATTCGAGCTCCATTTCTGAAGTGGTTTTGAATATGATGAAATCTGGCTTATGTCTCGTGCAGTAGCAGACGACTCTTAAAAGATGATGATGCTTATAAGAAGCTTTCTTAGAGACCCCAAAGAAATTGAGTTCTCTACGACCTGTCAAATAACATTTCAACGGTTTTCAAGACACAAAAAAGTGGGGGTGAGCTGTGCAGTACGTCGGACACGCTGTTGTTTGCCTGTCTGTCTTGGTAAAAATGCTGTTCACCGTTATGGAAACACACAAGGAAAAAAAGCTGCTGGAAGAACAAGGGGAGAAAAGGCCCTTATATACACCGCCCCCTTTTACTACTACACCCCGCTGGGGTAAAAGAGATGGGCGGAGGGATTGTTTTTTTCGCACATATGGCCGACACATGTGGGTTTACTCTAGAAAATGGCGCTGCTCCTTTATTTCAAAATCATCACATTCTTGAGAGACTGATGTGAGATGCATCATCGGCGATATTCGAAACTTCGGGCCGCCCTTAATTCCGGCGACATAACAATATATATGGTCTCGCTAATGATTATTATTATATCATAATTATAATACAGACTGGGAGAGAGCGGTCACGTGTCAAGCCCAGCGAGCCAATCGGAATCGACATGCGGCTCTCCGGCTGAAGCTGGCGGCGCTCCAACCAACAACGGCGGACATCATCAACCGGCAACCGACTCTTCATCCGTTCAGGATCTCGATCAACAACAACAGCAATCGAGGGCCATGACATCTTCTACACCCACCTACTCATCCTCTCCGGCGTCGTGGACCACTCCGTCGGACAACTCAATGGGTATATACATCACTTTTCTTCTCATGTTTCAACATGACACGATTGATATTGATGCCATCAGGGTGTGAGTTACCCCACTCTACCCAAATTCCCTCAAGACTTTATGTGTTAGAGGGTTGACGTCTTTTAACTTAATTGGGCTTTGGCGCGGAACGCAGAATATGTGTTGTAATCAGGAAACGCTCGATTGAGAGTCCACGAATGTTGGACACAAGGGGTCCAAAGATGACTGAAAGAGAGGGGGGAAAAGGGAATCTCGGATTACAAGTAATATCCTAACAGCAGCAGCAGTGCCACATCGATTTTCTACGCTGCATATTGACATTCCTTCTTCTTTTCTCTAACTTGATTTATATTATACAGTGAAATCAGAACTCCTTGGTGGAGGAGCAGCCAATCCGTCCTCCACTTCTTCCGACGGCAATAATGTTGTGGATCAACCTCCGTTCATCACCGCTAGCAGTGATGCTCTTGCCGCCGCCGGAGATTACCAGTCCGCCTATGCGGCTTCCTACTATAGCAGGTGCGCTAATTATACTTCTTGTAATTAAGAAGAACGTATTTGTATTAACAATTATGTTCACAGCGCGATGCAGGCCTATGGTAGCCAGTCCAGCGCTTCGGCCTACATGCCCAGCACTGGTTTCTACAATGGTAGCTCCTCACAATCACCCTACGGAGTCCTCTCTCCAGCTACCTACACCACTATGGGTGTAGCTGGCCATACAGCTGGAACGAGGGCTCTCAGTCAGCAGTGTAAAAACGGACAGTCATTAGGTATAATTATATGCATAAGGCCTAAAATGGCGGACACAAAATAGGCCTAACTTCATTTTGATGGTTGATATACAGCACAAACTCCACCTTATCTGAGCTCTTACGGCTCCGCGTTTGGAAGTGTCGGGACTAATAGTTCATCACCGTCGGGTCCAGCGGCCTACGCTTCGGCCTACAGCTCTGCGGCCTATAACAGCGCCACCGCAGCTCAATCCTTCTCCAACAGTCAACAAGTCCCGACGGTATGCACTCTCGCTATCTAATACCAATCACACTTAATTCGGATGATTATATAATAGGGATTGGATTATGGAGCTTACTCAACGTATGGACAACCTGGGAGTTACGCCTCCGCCTACTACGGACAAAGTTACGCTGCCGGTCCCCTATGGGAACTCTGGTACTACCACATCCTTGCCCGGTTTATCTCCACCGACGATCAATGGAAGCTCATCCAACGGCGGAAGCAATACTACGGCAAACGTCTTCCCTCCTAATGCGTCATCCTACCAGCAGCTTTCGCAGGCGAATCTAACTTCAGCCTCATCCTCACTTTCCGGTTCGAGATTTATAGTACACATTAGATCATTCGATGATATAACTTTTTATTGTTATTAATAGAGAGTCCGACGTACCCAGCCGTAGAGACGAGCAGTCCCACCGTTGACCATTAAAAGTGATACGACTCCGAGCAACAATTCGAGGAGAAGCAAAGAAGCGACAGCCGAAGGTATACATCCTCATCCTGTTGTGTACGCCGACCAGCTTCGGTGTCCTCTTTCTCTCTCTCTCTGCATTCGCTTCATTCTCTCATATACGATGATATATAAAACAAGAACTTAATACGTTGTTTCGCACTGCTGACTCGGATCGTGTTTCCTGCATTGTTAGCCAATTTCTCGTTTTGATGACTGCACAACACACACACATTCAATCTTTTCTTTAAAATATTTAATCTGTCAGGGAACTCAGGGATTTATCAACATTCAATTAAGAATCAGGGTTTCATTATTATTTAAATTCTTTCATAGGTGGTTCACGAAGTGGAAGGAAATCGTACCCGCCGGCAGCCAAATCCATCTCCCTGATCCGGAATCTAATCTGGATCGTGTCTTTATATGGGATCTCGATGAGACTATCATCATCTTTCACTCGCTCATGACTGGCAACTACGCGACCTCGATTCGGCAAAGTGCGATTTAATATAAAATTTAAAGGCCTTTAAAATGGTTTCTAATTCAATTTTACTTACTCAATTAAAGGATGTGCCGAGCTCGGTGCAACTAGGAGTCAGCATGGAAGGAGCTCATTTTCAACCTTTCAGATACTCACTTCTTTTTCAATGATCTTGAGGTAAGTTTATCCACCGCTAGGTGTCGCATGCGTACAACAGCAATTCAAATATCGGTAGCGCTTCCCCATTTTTCTACTCGAATGAAACCGTGAAAAAAATGTATTACAAACTTTTTCTTGCGGCTTTCTCGCTAATTATTCGCATATTACCAATATAGCTCGCTTTTACTTCACCATCGTTATTATTATTACATAAATGCTCCGTAGCACGCACCATAATTCAAGCCTATTAGACTCGTTTAAATTAAGAGTAATGTAGTACCGTACCTACTACAATCATTTCAACCATCTGTGTGATTCGCATTATTCTTCATCTCTCTCTCTCTCTTTGTGGTCCCCGAAGATTTGTACCTCGTGACACATTGGGAGTGAATTGTGTGGCACATCATATCGTTTACCTACTTTCTTTTTGCCCCACTGACATAGTATGTGTCGCGCCGTACTTATACGGAATGCAATGCTCGGGGTTGTACCTCGCGGACTGTGGCGACTACTGAAGGAGCTAGCGGCTTATAAATCGTTGGCATTGTTTGAAAGGATCAACTAGGTTCGCTCTTTCTCTTTTCTTTCTTTTGAGGTTCGCTGAAAAGGGCCAAAAATGAATGAGAAGAGAGAGGTTTTTAGACCTTGGGATTTTCCTTCAAGGACTCTGGAGGAAAAGTTTTTATAATTTTCGCTCATATTCCTGCACTTGGGTCGTGTATGTATCCTCCCGGAAATTCAAGTTAATTACAGGCAAAAGTGCTGAAGTTGCATCATTCGTTCGGATCATCTACACAGAGAAGGGCTTTTCTGGGTGCATGCCAAATGGATGGCAGTATATCTCTCACCGTGATATCCCACGACTTGACAGATATGGCAAGAACAAAACAGTTTCATTTTCACGGAGAGATGAAGTCTTTAAAGCAGAGAAAACCTTGAGCGGAAAGATCATACATCAGCAAAGCTTTGAGACTTTGTGTCGCAATAATCAAATAAATATATACTTCTTCCTGGAATGTAAAAGATGGTGACGGACGACGTCATCCAACCAAATGGTCAATTTTCCCACACTGTGTTATCCTAAAATCGCTTACTCACCCAATCTCAACATCTTTCTTTTTTCTTTTCTTTTAACAGGAATGTGATCAAGTCCATATCGACGACGTATCCTCGGACGACAATGGCCAAGACCTCAGGTATATCCTTCAAATTCTTTTTTATTATTATTGACATAATTCATTTCCTTTTATTACGTAAACAGCAATTACAACTTTCAAACGGACGGATTCCATGCAGCGGCCACCAATGCTAACCTGTGTCTAGCAACAGGTGTAAGGGGCGGTGTAGACTGGATGAGGAAATTAGCTTTCCGGTATCGGGCCATCAAGGAGATCTACAATCGGTACCGCAACAGTGTTGGAGGTAGATTATCAAAACTGGTTCTTATTTTTTTCTCAAAACCGATCCATCAAGTTCTTGTTGTTTCTTGATAACAAGGTTTACTCAGTCCCGCTAAGAGGGAGCAGTGGATCCAATTGCGGATGGAGATTGAGGCATTGACAGATAACTGGCTCACGCACGTCACCAAATGCCTCGAACTAATCAACTCTAGGTATATATCTTACATCTTATACTGTTACACGAAGCGTTAAAGTCACTTGGACATAATGATAGCTTCAGGAAGCAGAAGAAGAGTTTTTAATATTTAAAAGCTCGTTTATTTGTTCTCTCCTTATTTTTCGAGTGGTTGCTCATTCACGTAGAGATAAGACTTGGGACAGCTCAATGTCACGTCCTAGAGGATATCCGAATAGGTTTTTTACCTTATTTAAGCGATTCATCATGTAGAAAATGAAAGGGCTCCAATCAACCGCCTGCTGCTGACAAACATTCTCGCTATCTATGATATAAAGAATTGCAAAAAATACCGAGGTCAAATATCCCTCGTCACGATTTCTTTACTTGTGGGCAGCAATGTGAAGGGTGTAATCCATTGTCCTAGGAAATTGAAAGAATATTGTTGTTAACATTGACAGGCCGAATTGCGTCAACGTCCTAGGTGACAACGACTCAGCTGGTTCCCGCCCTCGCCAAAGTGGCACTTTACGGTCTCGGAGGAGTATTCGCCATCGAAAATATCTACAGTGCAACTAAAATCGGTAAATCATACATTCTTTTATTCTTTCTTTGAAAATATTATTCAAATATTTATGGATTGCAGGGAAAGAGAGTTGTTTTGAAAGGATCGTGTCACGATTTGGTCGGAAATGTACCTACGTCGTCGTGGGGGATGGTCGGGACGAAGAGAGCGCTGCAAAACAGGTCAGTTTCACTATAACTTTCAAGTCCTTTTTTGAAAATGATTCAAGGACCAGGAAGGGGAACTAATCAATCTTGAAAGAATACAATTACCGACTAATGGAAAAGTGATTTCAATGAGTAAAGTTGTCGACTCGATTTGATGAGTGCAGACCTTGAACGTGACAAAAAAGGGCCCCCTTTTTGTCGGAATGATGTGGCATGACAATAACACTGCGGCCTCCCAAGAAGTGTTTTTCCTTATTTAGTGAAAAAAAAAGAGAATCACGTGTGTGTAGATGATGATGACATTCAGGGCTTCTGCGCTGCTGCGTAGCCCTGACGACGTATACTAGCCAATTTGTGGCTTTTGAATGAAACCGTGAGAAATGTTGCGGAACAAATGTAAAATTACAACAAAAAAAGATGGGTGAAGGTCGTTTGATGTACTTGTTGTCCAAAAGTGTGAAATGGACACTAAATAATTATATTTTACTTTCAACAGTTGAACTTCCCGTTTTGGCGCATTTCCAGCCATCAGGATAGTGCGGCCCTGTACAACGCTCTCGACATGGGATTCTTGTAGATCCTCGACTGTTTATTAATTTTTAAAATTGTGTGGGGGGAAAGCCAATCAGGGTAATTATTCCAACAATATATAAAAAGAAAAAGTGTATCACCCAGATCTGTTTATGTTTTTTTGCCACTCTCTCCATTCCTCGTGTGTGTTTCCTTTTTTTATAATAAAAAACCATAAATCCCGCACGGTGTGTTTTTTGTAGTTTACAGTGTTAGAGAGAACATAAAAAAAAAAGAATTGTAAACCCCATACCTAGCAGATTGTTGAGTGTGATGTGTGTACATTTTCCATTTTTTTTTCTTTTTATACCATTTCAAGCTTTTTTTTTTTAACAACCATTATTCTTTCTCCCTCTCTATATATCGTATGTCTGCGGGGACCATTTCATTTTTCATTTTCTTTTTACGTGTATGTCAGTTGCTACATCTTTCTTACATGTTTTTTTTGTTTCAGTTGGTTTACTTTCCCCCACTTCTCCTATTCCATGATAGTAATCTTTATACCATATAAAAGATGAGCTTTTAAACAAAATATTGTTTTTATGTTCTCGACCATCGCGTCGTCGTCGTTGCGGTTTGTTTGAAAAATTGGACGAGTTCTCTCTTCTTTTTATTTGTAATTCATCGTGTCATATTTCAAAAACCACCCTTTTCTCACTTGATCCTATATATCTCTGTCTCTTTATTATATAATCTTGACGCACTTTGTATACACCAAGTTCAATAATCATGCATCTCAGAATCGTGCTTTTTTTTATTTCCGAACCAAAGAAAATCTTGATTACATAAAAGACAACAATACCGTGAACCATTTTTTTACGTAATCACCCAGCACGACCGTTAAATAGATTTCTCTCCTTTCAGTTGTCACGAAAGTTACCGACTCGCTTACACCTTTCCTTTTTTGAAAATGTGTCGCGTCGGCGCGCTTCTCAGGCCGCCCAATGAGAGGGTTATTGTTTTTCTCTTTTGGTGAAAGATGCTAAATGAACTCTTCGTCCAAGGGCATTGAAAACACACACACTCACGCCGAAGATAGAAAGAAAAAACCGAGTGTTATCAGAACCGCATGTTTACTACTTTGAATACACACATCGTTTTTCAAGGATAAACATCAAATTTTTCTTCGTTCGTTCGTTCGTTCTCAGGTGTATCCAAGGGAGCGGCCTACTACAGTATAACTTCCGCTGGATAGCGTGAGTTCGGTCAGCACTTTAACGATTTTATAATAATAATATGAGGACCGGAGCACACCTAGTATACGAAAAGATGACGTCAGGTTCACTCACCTGGGTCGTTTAGACAGGTGTATTTTTTTTCTCTTTCTCCCTAAAGGAATATAACTGCCTCATTCATCTTGACTCACGTCAGCTCAAGACGAAGGAAGAAAATCGGCGCGATTACTTTTTCAGACTCATCGCAAAGGTCGGATTGTTTGAGCCGGTCCGAAATGGCCCATTGAGCCACCCTGTGAGCGGTCGTAAATTAGTCTTCGGCGGGAAGAAACTAGCACGAGCTAGTAGTATGTAGCTCACTTACTGCTCAGCAGACGATCGTAAAAATGGAAAAGAGTCTTCCATCCTAGCAGACAGCTATATAGGGGTTGCCCTGTTGAATATTCATCCGATCGACGAAGCAACAGATGTTTCTTTCCTCCTCTTCGTCTACTAATGCTGTCGAACAGGGCATTGTTTCACATCACGCAACTTGACAAGATCTACCTGCTCTTTTGCCGGATATGCATGTCATCAGTCCTTCCTATGGGAACATTAGTTTGGATTCCTTGTGCTACATATAATACTTCTTTTTGAGACATTGGAAGTGACGGGGCGTTGATGGCACACCATGCATCTCTTCCCTATACCTGCTCACGTGGAATTCCATTTTTCAGTGGTGATGTTTATCTTTCTCTCTCACTGAAACAAAAAGAAAAACGTGAGAGGATCTTCAAGATAGGGTCACACAAATAACGCCCCTCTCTCTCCCCTTCCATGACTCATTTTGTGGCTCTTTCTTTCCATAAAAATCGAAGAAAGTAACGCGCAATTAGACGGGTGCGGCAACGCTGTTGATCATCTTCGAAGAACAATCATTCATACTCGTCTGCTGCTGTGATTATCGACGCCTTGTAAAAATAAGGAAAAGATTGACCATAAATTATCGCCTCAATTCCCGATAATGGTCGAAAGTTCTTGTCACCACCTACCAGCAGCACAGTGTCGTAGCAGACGAAAATACCGCAGCGTGACAACAACATTGGGAGGGCACGGCGCGGTCGTCACTCTTTTCTGCCAATATGTAAATATTCCTCTCGTTGTTATGCCATGTAGGAACAACCTCACTTCCGGCGGCTCCCAAAGGTAGGGCCAAAACAGGTTTTTCTTATTAAATTTTAAAAAAGGAAGAACTAGTGTTAACAATTTTGTTATGTAGGTAAAAACATTTGACGGGGGTCATTGGTCTCTCGTCGTGTCATTTTGGCGGTCAAATGTCAATTGGGGGTGAACACTCGTAAAATAACCTACGCCTACCTGAGACCTCCTTTTTTTGTGTGTTATTAGCCCTTGTAAAACTGTCCTTAGAATTACCTCTGCAAACTTAACACAAATAATGAGTGTATACATATTCATTAAGAAGAGCAAATCTCACCTTGAGAAATTTTGCAACTTTACTAACGATCGTCATCTAACTGTTAGTTAGGTTAGTCTTTTGCTGCATCATTCAAATCCCGGTATGTATGTCCACGGACAAGACGTAGCACACCTGTTGACCCTTATCGACGGCCAGTATCTCGGTTTTCTTTATGTATTCCATCATGCTGCTCGAAAAGAAGAAGAAGAGGATCCGTTGACCATCCAACACCTAAACGCCCTGTTGGACGTGATTTATTTTCACTATGGGGTCATATATACGCCCTTAACTTTTTGTGTTTTTCTGGGGATCAGTTCGTTGCACTTTAAATGAATAAAATGATTCTTCTTGGCTTTTTGATAATGAGACGTATAAAAAGTCTTTAGGATAGTCGGCATCGTTAGTGTCACTCATTATCGGCCGGCCCCAAAAAGGTCTATAAGAGAGACACGGCGCGGAGTTGTTTGGCATGGCTAATGGATTCCAATGACTATTATATGACGTTGGCCTTGAATCACGCAATATAGCCAAGCCTGGGTCACTTCCGGCGGCCAGTGCTGGACCTCCTTAAAGGTGCAGCTTCATAATAACTTGCTTTTTTTCTGTGAATTACATTCAATAACCCGATCCATCAACTCGACTCTTTTTCATTTTATTTTGCGCAATTTATTGCGTCACAAGGTGGAGCTGTTCCGGGCCTTGAACTTTCATCACCGGCCCTTGACTTGTAAGTTTGAATACATATACAAAGCTTTATGAAATCTATTATTATTGTGATATATTCGTAATAACTATTTAGGTCATAGTTGGTCTCACGCCAAGTGCTATAACCCACTTCTTTTTCGGAGTGTGTGTGTGTGTGTCCACGCACCTTTAAGTACCTTTTTAATTAGTAAACAGTGAGAGAAAGTTTTGGCTGATGGTAATCTACATCAATGATATGGGTACTCTCGTGTGACATGACTCGACGTTAAATATAGAACAGGTTTTTTTTTTTGTTGAATATTTTTATGGGAATTTCGGAATTGGTCATATCCATATATACTTTCTCCGCTGAAATCTGAGCGCGTTAGCCCACTTGCCCAGCTTCACGCTCTATTTGTTTATCTTTTGAGTATAACAATTGGCATAGGACACAAAAATTATTCCTTTTTTTTAGCGACCGTGCGTAACGATTGAAACTAAATGAGAATATGACCCTATTTTAAGAGTAAATCTAGGCGAAAGTTTGAATACTCATGAGGTCGACTTCATGAGAGATAAGGAATTTTATCCCGGCCTTTCTCTTAATAAGAGTCACTTTCACTGCCCATTTATTTACTTTTTTTTCCTTCCTTTCATTAACATTATGACTTAAGGTACGCTGCAGATTATCATGATTTGCATGCGGGTGGCGACCTCGCCACTTCGTGATTCTTCTTCTTCCGTCACCTTTCACTCATCACGCGAGATTTTTGTTTATACACCACACGGAAAAACCTTCAGTGAAGTGTCTTTTTTTTACAGGAAATTGAAATTAAATCGGAATAAAAACCTGCTCTGTTTTATGTTATCGAGGTTTTCAGTTGATCCAATTCGAAGGTCGCATTCATCCACCACCGCTACCACCTGATGCTGATTGAGATTTTTGAACAGAAGGTGTGGTCCTGTACAAGATACTTATTTACCAAGGTCGGGGGTATATAAGTAAGATTTGTAACTTCCTTTCTTTATTAAATAATCGAATACGACGGGAGTTTTGAAACAGTAGAGGACTAGCCAGCACACTGTGCACATAGCGCCCCCCTCAAAGAAAAAAAGAAAAAGAGACTCGCACCTGTTGCTTCCAGCTCAGAGAGGGTCTGACCGTGGCCGCGTCAACAAGGTGCTCTCTCGCTCTCTATTTTATTTCTATTTTAGTACTTTTACCTGTTCAATCCTTCGTATATAACCGAGTGACCGGTTTTTCGGACAAAAGTTGGCAGAAGAAAGTGTTTTTATGTTTTGTTTAAGTTTCGTCTTCTTCGAACAGAAATGAACTGTGCTTCAACAAGACAAACCCAGTGCTTTCCTTTCCATTCTTCTTAGAGAGTTCTATTTTTTTTCTCCTTTTTTATCTCTAGTACAGTCGTTGATTACACCGCCCACCCATCAATATTAAAAAGAAATTTTCTTCTTGCTCATCAGCGCGCCCATAAGGAATAATATAATCATCTCCAATAAGTGCCATTGATTACCAGGTAAAAAGAAAAAGAAGTAGTACATAGTCAAATTAAGTTATTGATTGTTGTTATTAACAAGAAAACCAACTAGGCTTTCTCTCGGTGAAATTATATCTCAAAATATTTTTTTTTCTGTTTTTTTTTCCTCATTTTACTAAACGAGGGCAGCACGCTAGCCCTATGTTCTTAAACACGCTTAATCACGCTCAGAAAGAAAAGTGAAAGCCGATCTTTTATTTTATTTTTTCTTTCCTCGTAATGATGTAATTATTATATTTGTTTATTATATAGTGGTGCCCGGTGTGTCGAGGACGCTGACGACGCCCACGCGCCACAGAATGTCGCCGCCGCCGTCCTTGGTGATTTTCTTGTCTGTCTACCTGATTGGATGCGTCCTCTCTTCTCAGGTGAGTTCAAACATTTTTCACCAAAAAAAAAATGAGGTTTAGCCGTGAGCAGTGGGTCAAACATGATCGATCCATGTTTTCGGTAGTCCTCTTCTATTTTTATTTTGCAGATGGTCTAATTTGAGCTTTCTCCACCTCCTTCTGGCTTAATGATCAATAATGCCGGGAGTCTGTGAGATATATATACACCTATATATATAAATACTAAACTTTCTAGTGAAAAGAGAGGGAGAAAAAAAATCAGATTTCCCATCGATGACGCTTTCTCCATCTTTTTTTTTTCTTAAAGTGGGGCTTTATTTTTTAACGATAGGATGATGCAAATCTCTGAGCACCTGTTGCTCCTTTATATTCATCATCGACCCTCTTTTCCTTGAAAGTGAATATCGTACACGTGTGTGTAAGAGAGCATCGAATGGGGACATGTGAATAGAAACACCTTTTATTTAGCGCCCCCTTTGCTTAATTAGGTAAAGATCTATTCCAAAATGGCCTACTTCTAAAGGAAAGGAATTCCGGATCATCTTCGACCTTTATTGAGATCCGTATTTCCCGTTTAGACAATAGGGATCATTGTTATCCGCGAGTTAGGTACACAGGTTTCAATGACAACACTTTCGTTGAATTGAAACATCACGAAACGTCCTTGGCACTATGACAGAGCTAAAAAGAGAGATACGTGTGGTGTGAGAAAGTTGACATTAGAAAGTTGGACAATTCACCCCCGATCTGTAACAATATACCGACGTCTTTGTTTATTTCCCGCAGATCCACCATGATATGACGCCGGAAGAATTGCGGCGAGTCTTTCACGTAGACTCTCACGATCAAGGTATTATAAACAACTTCATTGTCTCTTCTTAAAGGAAATTATTTAACTTTTTATTTTTGAAAAATGTAGTTCCAGAATACGAAGTTGTCAACTTTAGATCAGTGGTCCGTCGAAGTGCGGAGCGGGATATCCGTCACGTCGATTTGTCCGCCTTCGGCACTAGGTAATAATGAATGATTATCACCTAAAGTGATGTAACTCATATTTCGAAATAAAACAGGTATAACCTGCGATTGGAACGCAACGAACAATTACTTCGAGGCGGGAATAAAGTGCGGGTTTGGGTTGCCGATGCTGCCGACAAACTGCCCACCAGCAGTCATAAGAGCAGCAACGCCTCCTTCACTTTCGGCGACATCACGCTCGAGGAGCTGCCTCAGGTGAGAAGTTTACTCGTTAATTTGTGAAGAAAAAAGAGACATTTTTTTTTTGGCTCCCAACTTGTTGAACAAGAATCAGTGAAAGTTATCGTCATAGTCCGTGTTCGGCAACCGCAAAATAGGAGTTGCACCCCTCGAAAAAAATCGGAATAACTTTCTATCTATCTATCTATACAAATCCTAAAATAGAGATTTATAATTTGAGTCTTTTCAATTTTCCTTGGTCCACCCGATAACAAGTTGGACACACCTATTTTAGTGTAATGCACCTACGCCCCGACGTAACAAACTTCCGTGTTCTCTCTCCTCCTTCAAGGCTGTTTGGGTGAATAACGTCAATAACATCACCACATATCCAAGGGACATTTTCACGAAGGAGGGCGTGCCTATTAGTTAAGGTCAAGAAAGCGAAAGTGCGCGCGCGCGTAATACAATTTGAAGCAGGCTATGCCGCTTCTTTTTTTTTACGAAATGCTTCAGGGTGAAAGGTATATTAAACACATTTTGAAATTCTTCAAATCAAAAAAAGGAAAAACTTTCATTTTTTATCTGTCTACGGGAGAGCAAGGCCAAAACCTCGCCTCGCCCTAAGGATATTATATAGCTAGTAGTAGCTGGGCGAGGCAACAATGATCTCTAGCTGCTTATATTGCTCTACATCCGTGTGAGGATCAGGGTTTTATTTCGTTCCTTATAACGTCCTTCAAGGAATGTTCTCTTATCAGGAAGTTTATGAAACAAGAAAAGAATGCCAACGTTTCGCTCTAATTGCCCACAAGAGCGCATATCGGACAATAGTGGTGACTTTCACCTCGAGGAAATGACTCAAAAGCCTGTTCTAATATTGTACGACAACAATAGAGTTCCTTTTGCACGACAAAAAGCGAAAGGTTTTTTTTTTTTAAAGATTTTTCGAGAGCTGTTATATAGTAGGTTTTATCATCCGAGAAAGGGAAAGGATGCTACCGGTCGAGAGGAGAGAGAAAAAAAAACGTGCGTGAAAAAATAAATAAACACACGGTCCGTTTTAGAAGGAAACTGGGTCAGGATTGCGCCCTAGCTCTCAACTTTCACTAGCTGGCCAAGACTCATCCGTCGTCACGTAATATCTTGCAAGGAGATGAATTGTTGTTGTTGCTTTTAAGTGGTTACTTTCTCATTCTAAACTCTTTTTTTATTTTGTTTAATCTTTCAGGAGGACGATATAGGTATCGTCTATCAGGATGGAGATAGCGAAGCAGCAGTGCTAGTCAACCACGACGCAGACGACGACTCGGTCATTCTCGTAAGTGAAGGGTTTTCTTTCGGTTATTATTATGTCGGTCAACAGCGGACCTTGAGGGCACACAAAATTATTACGTGAGAAGTATTGTTATATATATTTTTCCCCCGTTGTAATAAAATATTACAAAGGCTGGACACGACTGCTCGCTCATTTTGTGGGTGAGAGAAAGGGGGAAAAACTTTTGGTCAGTAAGACAATTGTTTTTTGGCAACCGGCCTTGAATAATACTGTTGAACATCTCTTTTGCTGTGGGGTATATGAAAGTAGAACGTGATGTTATTCATTTATTATATAAAGATATATCGCGAAAAAAAGAGAAAACTTGCCCGTGAGAGAGATAATTGTAAATAGTAAAATATTAGGAAGAAAGCCAGTTTTGTTAAGTGGCCTTGTTCCCTGTCAGCACTTGAAGAATACCAATTCAGTTTTGGATAGGGGAAAAACAACATGTTTGAAGGTCGAGCTGTTCAATATGGATTTTGCATACTAAAAAGATCCTTATCTTTCAGGATGGAACGATCGGCAGTGAATTGGTCATCCGGCCTCTACCGGCCAAGCATAGGAAAGCTGCGGGATTCCAGATTCATCACGGATCCCGCGACGACGAGCTCTTTATGGACGAAGAAGATTTCAGATCTGCCGATTTCATGACGCCATCACCTCCTCACTCATCCCTTCCAATGGTGGCCAACGATACGGAGAATGAGATCATCCGGAAGCGCCGGAAGCGAGATGTTCATCACAGCGTCGGCTCACATATCGTGTACAAGAGGGCCGCTCTCCAATCTGAAAGCGACTATGGTGCGAAATCACTTATTGTTTCTCATCTCTTCCCTCCAATAATAATAATAACAGCAACAAGAGTAGAAAATGATGAGAAAGTGCACCTTTTTACCGCACAGCTGCTGCATCTGATGAGAACATAGTCAGTCGCGCAATTTTCTATTTTCTTTTTCTTTTTTTTCCTCAATATAGCTTATATGGAAATGGATTTACCGCCGACCGGGAAAGTTCGCTCGCCTCGTCTGAAACGCAGCGCTCCGGCTACCATCTATCCGGAAATTTTGGTTATCGTCGACTACGACGGATACCGGCTCCATAACGCTGACAACACGGAGATCAAGAAATATTTCGTCTCCTTTTGGAATGGAGTCGATCTGCGCTACAAACTCCTTAAGGGTCCCAAAGTGAGGATCAGTATCGCCGGCATCATCATCTCAAGGGTAATAAATTATTCAATCTATTGTTATACAGAATGAAGGTGACTTATGGAAGTATGTATATACAGGGTCGCGATGCAACTCCTTATTTCGAGAAGAACCGGGTCGGTAGAAACGCCATTGATTCCACCGCTGCTTTGACCGATATGGGGAAGTACCTGTTCCAGGAGCGTCGCTTGCCCGTCTACGATATCGCCGTCGCCATCACAAAGTACATATCCGGCATATATACTTATTTAACTGTTTTTTATTATTATATAGCCATAAAAAGAAAAAGAATATTAGGAAAATTTATTTAAATAAGTATCCATCCACGTAATGAATTATCATCAGGTTGGACATGTGCCGGAGACGAAAGAGCGGTCGCTGTGCCGTTGGCACCGCTGGTAAGGTTGAAGTTAAATTACCCAGGCAGATTGGAAAAAAAAATTCCCTCCTAATATAACATCCGCTTACTAACTTTTCATTCATCATCCCTATCGGGCCGTTCATCAAGGATCATCAGGATCATTTAAAAGAAAATTAATAAGAATTAGCTTTAAGGGTGTTGTTGATAAAAAAAGGATGATGTTGTAATATTTACAAAAACCACTTTTAGATTGGACATGTGTAGACGTGAATTCGTTTCGGACGATTGCAATCGAGGAACTGCCGGTAAGTTGAGACTATGTGAATGTAAAACCTCACTTTGCATGATGATGGTGGTCTAAAGAAAGTGGATTTCCTCCTCCTCCTCCTCTTTTGTTTCGAAAGAGCGAAAGCAAGGAAGAGGAAATATTCAAAAATGTATAAGAATTGCAAAATCCACTTTTTTAGCTGACCACCTGTTTGACATATTAGACTTTGCACGTGTATCCTACTTCATGTTACTGTCAACTATATATCACTCTCTCACTTTTAGCGCACGCCACTTTATCATATATATAAAAAAAACTTTCCACAGCGACCTCTTAAATCACGTATGACGGCTGACTTTTTTTTGAGACCGTATAATTTCCCTTTTATTTTAGATTTTATTAGAATCAAAGAAAAAAAAAAGATTTCTTATTTAAAAATTTGTGGGGGATTTGAAGGTAAGCTCTTCTTTTGTCGTGACCTCATTTAAAAAAGAGAGAGACTTTGAGGATAGGTGTTTGTGTGGTCAGTGGCCTGGTTTCACCGTCGTCAACATCTGGCGATCCCAATCATTATCATGCTCACTGGTGCGCCGTTTCATCCGCCACCGCTTCTTCCTTCACCTGTCTTTCTTTATCTTATTGGTCCTTCTTCTTTCGCTGTCTCTTTGAATGCGGTGTTTTGTTACCTCTTCTTTCGCTATCAATCCTAATCCGTCTATTTTCAAAGTTTTAAACGAGACAAATTATTTAAAATCCATCAGGATTCGCTTACGTCGGAGGAGCATGCGTCGTCAACAAGCGGCTCGAAAAGGTCAACAGCGTTGCCATCGTTGAAGACACTGGTGGCTTCTCCGGAATCATCGTAGCTGCTCACGAAGTCGGCCATCTGTGAGTTATTTATTTTTTACAATTGCGCCATTTATCATTCCTTGTAATTTCTGAAAAATGTTATGACAGGATGGGCTCCGTTCACGATGGATCACCTCCGCCGAGCTACCTTAGTGGGCCTGGAGCTCAGCGCTGCCGCTGGGAGGACGGTTACATCATGAGCGACTTGCGACACACTGACCGCGGTTTCAAGTGGTCCCCGTGCAGTATCGCCCAATTTGATCATTTCCTCAAGTATAGACCTCTTATTACTTAATTATAGTTACTTAATGTAAAGGTAATAACTGTTATTTTTATCGGAATAATAGTGGGGAGACGGCTACCTGTCTGTACAACAGCCCGCACGAAGACGCCGTGCTGCCGCGAGTACTTCCCGGAAAACTTTTAAGTTTGGACGCTCAGTGCCGCATGGATCGTGGAACTTCTGCTTGCTTCGTAATTAATACGCCCGTTACTTTTTCCTCCTAACACGGATTTTCGAAAAAAATTCAATCTCGCTTTTTATTATTACAGAAAGATGACCGAGTTTGTGCCCAGCTGTTTTGCTTCGACGCCTCTTCCGGCTACTGTGTATCGTACCGACCCGCCGCCGAAGGCTCTTCATGCGGCGATAATCAGGTATGTACATATACGTATACTTATATGTGTCACCATCTCATAGAACTATATAATGACCCTGTTTATTTGGCTTTCTAATGTAACGACACACATTTTCATTCCATTTTTCTAAATGTCTTTTTTTAATAATAATAAAAAATAGGTATGCAACAACGGACGCTGCATTCTTGAGAATGAGAACGCCATTCCAGATTTCATCGACGATCCAAACTTCAACTCTTTCTTGAGGAGAACGGATACGATTTTGGCGGCCAACGAGCCGAAACCTTTTACAGGTGTCGCCTCAACCGCTCAGGTGTACAACCCGATCCCGCGGGATCCTCCATCCACTACTACTACTACTACAACAACTACAACTACCACCACTACTGAGAAGCCCAGTACGACCACCGTCTCCTGGTGGCAAACCAATAAAGTTTCAACGGATACGACAAAGTAATAATAATTTTCCCTCTACTTTTTTTATTACGTCACGGAAGAGGGGATTTGATGGATATGTCTCTCTTTCTCTTAGGTTACCGTTGATTCAGTGGACCAAGAGATCCACCTCTTCTTCTCCTCCTTCGGATGTGCCATCTAGCTCTGCTCCGATTTCGGAATCCACCACAACGACGGAAACGGCTGCTCCGATCACCACTAGGTTGCGCCCCCTTCCGACCGCAACGGCGTCTTCCATCCAACCGGGCATCAACAAACTTTCCAGTTCCAGTAAGTTAATAAAGATTTTTTTGCAGAGAAAACAATTCAATACAATGTCTTATTTTTTTTAAATTAGGCGCCAATGAGCTGTGCGAGGATCGCATCACTAAAATCGCTGGATCCATGTCCTGCCAAGATTTCTTAACCCGCTACGGGTTCCAGTACTGCCGACAGCCTTACATAATGAAGAACTGCTGCGCATCCCAGCAGCGGTACTGCCCTAACTGAGACAAACCTAATAGAACCAATTATTGGGGTAATAGGGGGAAAGGTGAGGGATCATAATTTTTTTTTAACTCAAAACCCTGAAAAAATAAATTAGCGCCATCCGAAAAAACCAGTAAGAGAAAACCCGATCATACAAGTGTCACACCTTATATAATAAATGTCGCCATGACGTGAAAAGACTATTCACGATCTCCCAAATAGAAACAAAACAAGCTGGCCGTTCTTGAATTCCCATTGCTGTCTCCAAAAGTGCTTTCTTTTCCAATCCTTTTTTTTTTTAAACTGCATCATTCCAGGTGTTCCTATATACAATATGTGTGTGTGATTGTATGTGTGCATGTCATCATCATCAATCGACTCGATTTGTAGGGAACAAGAAGAAGAATTATCAGTCTTGCCTGTCACTCACTGTATAGTACAGATGGTTTCCCGCCCCCTACAAAACGAGATTTTTCGTCTGCATTTTATTGCTGATGCTGTTCGTGTAGCACGTGTACGTGTCCATGACGACGTTTTTTTTATTTTGTTTGTTGTGTTTTCCCTTTCTTTCGTCACATGACTCTCTCTCCCTATCTTTCTCTGTATTTCAATCATGACCGAAGAAAATGTGTTGTACAGTGATTTTTTCCAGTTCAATTTTTTTTATAAAATGAAATAAACGCGGATAAAGGATAACAAAGAGTGTCTCTCTTTTTTACTCTAGTAGAGGGCGTGGGAGGGTTGTTTGTTTACACGATACAAGTATTGATTTCTTATCCAAAACTAGAGCCTCGGATCATCACCATGTATTGGTGTCTCATATTCGAACGTGAATAGAAGCAAGTTTCTCAGAGTGTCTTTGAAATTTCGTACATCTATTCATGGATTAACGTCATCAATGGTCAAAAGGTCAGACAGGATGCATTCTCACTATCTGTTATAAAGCAGAAGGAAATCACTTTTTTTAGCTATATAGCTGTTTATGTACTTCTATATCTTTCTCAATCTCATCGTGTGTAGCAATACTTCAGATAAAAAAGAGTGCCAGACGCCGGGCGCACAGACGCAGCTGGAAACGGCTATTCAAGTTGCTAATGTTGCGATAACACGTGCTCCTTAACTTCCTTGATGTCCCTTTTTAATAACCACGGTGAGTTAGCACATATATTATATTTCTCGTTATTACATATAAAAGTTTTCCCTTCACGTTCCCCAGATTGTATTACTTAATAATAACCAAAAGTGGGTCTTACTCTACTTATTTCCAAACAGCTGCGCTCGATTTATATATATATATATTTTTTTAAACAAGTCTCGTCGTTTATAATTCAAAAGGATTATTTCTTTAGGCGTATTCCTCTATAATTTTACCACTACAAAAACAAATATTTAGAACGTCTGGTGTTGGTATAACTAAAGCAAGATGGACACCGCCGACCCTCAAGACAGCGATGAACCGCAACTGGTTGTCCGTAAGTATAATAAACTTTTATTCAGTTTCCTAGAATTTCTTTTTAAAATATTTGTTTACTGTACGCAAATAGCATCTTTAATGTGCAGCTGTCGGCTGACCATCTCTCTAATGAGTATGGCTGCTATGTTTGGTGCTCTCCTCATGACCATGAACCTTGGTATATAATAATAATAACCATTTTTACACCTTTTTCTTCGTATACATATAATGAATATTTCCAGGAATGGCCATTGTCTGTTTCAACCAGCCGACGAATTCTTCCTCAAATTGTAGCAACATTACCAACAACACGGAACTTGTTGGGATCCAAAGCACGTGCTCTGATCCAAAGGTTGGTTTTTACAATATATAAACTCGCTGATGGCGGACATGAGGGAAACTTTTTGGGTAGCTTATGGTGCGCATGCCTCATTGAAGCGCCTCTCTCTTTAGGACCATTGAGCGACAAGTTAGAAAGCGAAGATGATTGCTCTTTTGTTTTCCTTTCAGCAGGCGGATGCAATCGAATGGGATAAGGAATCCCAAGGACTCTTGTTAGGCGCCACTTACTACGGCGTCGTCGCCGCTCAAATCCTTGTCGGCTGGTTGAGCGACAAATTCGGCAAAATGAAACTTCAGATGTAATAAATCGTTTCATCACATTCTTTTGCATGCATACCATTTTCCCTTATTGCAAAAACTCATTGAAGGATTTCAGGGAACATTTTGATGGGATTGATATCGATCTTGTCTCCGATCCTCATCCAGAAAGCTGGAGTGCCGCTCTATCTTACTGCCCGCATCCTTCAAGGCTCTGCCATGGTTATTTTTTAAATTAATAATTTATCAATATAACCCTTAATAACTCATTTTAATAGCGTAGTGTTTTGGAGTATCGTCGATCCTGCCGCTACTCAATCGCTGGATCACTCCGAAAGAGCAAGGATTACTAATAGCTCTCTCTTTTTCCGGAGTTGGGCTGGCAAGGTAATATTCTAATACACCACCACTAAAAAATGACAAATAAAATTAATCATTTATAAATCCTTGAAAAAAAAGCTCCCTAACGTACCCGATATCCGGCTTTTTGTGTGCTTACCTTGGTTGGAAATCCATTTTCTATTTTGCTGGTATTTGTTTCTAAAATGACTGTTATCTAATAGAAATCAATTTGTTGATAGTTGATTGATGCTATACAGGGGGCTACGGATTGGTGTGGAGTATTGCAGCCTTTTTTCTACTCTATAATCATCCGGCAACGCATCCGCGGATCAGTGCGGAGGAAAAACAGTATCTACTCTCTTTTAAGACGAAAGCCCAGCATACAAAAGTACATAAAACTTACTTTCCATTTTTATAAAAATAAATTTCTAACCACTTTTTTCAAAAAAAAGCAAAAGAAAGTAGTGATTCCGTGGAAGAAAATCCTGTTATCAGTTCCAGTATGGGCCGTGATCCTGAGCAACTTTTTCTTTTTTGCTGCCCAAAAAGGGACCGTCATTAATTTACCCCTCTATATCAGGGATGTGCTGGACTTTAGTGTTACTGAGGTGAGATATTTCACAGGAAATGTTCATGTATAGTATATTAATTGAATCTTAAAAAATATGTAGAACGGAATCTATTCCGCACTGCCGCCTTTTCTCGCCTTGATTACGCATATGATTACGGGACCAGTTTTTGATTGGGCACGTGCTAAGGATACTTATTCCGTCACTACTATTCGCAAAATATTTCTTGGAGTTGGTAAATAATTATCAATTTTAAATATAAATTTTGTATTGATCAATTTTTAATTGTGTGTAATAGGGACGGTAATACCTGCTGCATTAATGTTTACTGCTAGTCAATTAGACCCAGAGCAAAAATACGTCATTGTAGCTCTAATTGCGGTCGGTTATGCATTTTACGAAGGTAATAATATTATATAATATCAATCATCTAAATATGAGTCATACTGATTTGAATATTGTTTCCAGTTGGTTGGGTGGGAGGCTGTACATTTTCTCTGATGGATATGGCTCCCGATTACGTGGGAGTTTTGCAAGGGATCAACAATACAGTTGGTCTCACGCCGGGATTCATGATGCCGGTGATTATTGCGGCATTGACACCGAACGGGAGCAGAGAAGAGTGGAGCTACGTATTTATCATGTTCGGGGGGCTGTACATTTTAGCGTTCCTTATCTACTTAGTGATGGGTAACTCGGAACTTCAAAGTTGGGGAAAAGCCAAAATCGATGTTGTTCCTGATGTTGTTGAATCGTCACAATCAGAGAAACTTGTACGATAATGACAATAATTGTTCTTTTATAAATAGTTTTATTGACGTTTGAAAATACAATTATATTTATGAAAATGGTGCTAAGGTCATGAATCCTTTCTCTAATAGCCTCATTTTCCCTCATTTGAATATTCCGTTTGGATCACGTTCTTTCACTTTTCACACGTCACTCTCTTTTTTACATTTTTTTTTTAAATTAACCACTTTTACAGTGCTAATATAGCATGCTGGCAGTGTATTTACTGCTAAAAGTTCAGCGGCAGTCCACACAGTTTTATACCAGTATCTCTTAACTCTTAAGTTTGTAAAGCTACGCGATGGTTGATTTATGATTTTCACATGACTATTACATGAGTTCATCGTCACGTGATATTGGAATACCTCACAGCATAGTAATGAATTATATTAATTCTTTTAGTTTTAGTTCAGCCGCCAGCATTCCTGCATGCGGATAAAATTCGTGCGCGAAGCCCAAATTATTTTTAGCTCAATGGGATTTATACACTCCTGTGACTACAGCCAAGTTATACACTGGATTGGGTATGACGAGTGTTGATATTAATAATAAGCATTCTGAGAGAGCATTTTATTTATAGAATGTGTAACTTACTTTCTTGAATTGTGGCCAAAACGCGAATTATCCTGTGCTGGGCTAAAAAAAAGTCGTTAATTTTGATATAGAATTTTACGGAGAATCTAAATCTCTTATTCCCAAACTCGCAAAATAAGTTAATTACGAACGAAGTTGTTATGGAAAATCCACTTTTGTTTGCGGATTATCGCCGGTTTGGTACAGTATTAATTACCAAATTTTAAAAAGAAAACAAACCTTTAAAAAAGAATTATGGTACTGCACTTTCTATGTTGAAAAAAAAGAGCTATTTAACAGAACTTATTGTCATGTCTATTATTTTTACTTATTATTGATGGCAACTTCTGTAGAAGAATCAGATGTGAAAGTCTTCTTCTCTATTTTTTAAAAAGTCATAAAATTTCTCATAATTTATATACACAGATGACTGCCTTGGAATATGACCGTTGACCGAGAAAGTTTTTTTTACATGATTACATGTCTTATTGTATCTTCTCTGCAATCCGCTTCTACAACAACAACAACAAAAAACTTGTTTTCAAGGGGATATTTAACAAGGAACTTCCTTTCGTTGTATAATACCGTGAACTAGGGGCGTTTCACAGTGATCTTGACTGCTGAAAGAGCGTAATCGTCACTCAAAAAATGGAGAAAATGAAAGAAGAAGTAGAAGAGCCACCGTTAAAAGCTCGTAAGTAAAAATAAATATAACCTGAATTGATATCCTTAATAAGATTTAATCTAAATATTTCTGTATATTATGATAGCTTCGCTGATTTTTAGTTACCGCTTGGTTATCTGTGTTATGTGTTCATTAGCCTACTTGACCGGAAATCTCATGACTCTGAATCTCGGTATATTTTTTGCCGAATCATTTTTGATTACGTAACACAATTTACCTATTATAGGAATGGTCTTTGTTTGCATGGACAAACTTGCTGTTCCCAGTAATATGAGCTTTACTGAAGGAATAGCCCTTGCAAATTGTACTAATTCAACTCGCCAAAGCGGCTGCTCTGTCTCAGAAGTAATCTAACTAATTTTAAATCTTAAAACAATATTATTAATGAATCCAAGGACGTTCAAACTTTTTGGAGTAAAAATGATCAAGGGCTTCTCCTGGGAGCTGCATCTTATGGCGTTGTCGCATTTCTCATACCCATCGGCTGGATGACGGACAAATTCGGTCGAGCACGGCTTCAAATGTATTTGTATTAAAACCATAATAGTAATGTTTATAAAAGTGAATTATTCTTAAATCTAAAGGATCATAGGACAAGTCGTAATGGGTGTCGTATCACTAGTATCTCCGCAACTCATTTTGCATGCGGATTTGCCATACATTTTTGTGGCACGAATTATTCAAGGCATCGGCTTGGTTAGCTTATTCTTTAACCTATTATTTTGTATTAGTAATATTACTGTACCCATATTTCTAAATCAGTGTAGTGCGCTATCTCCGATTTTGCCACTTGTGAGTCGCTGGTCAACACCTACTGAAAGAGGTCTCTTGGTTGGAATTACCTTTGCTGGAATGGGCTTGGCTAGGTGACACTTAGAACAATTATAACTGATTCAAATGGATTAATTTCCCGCTAGATCAATTATGTACCCAGTTGCAGGGTTCTTGTGTAAGAGTTGGGGTTGGGAATCCATTTTTTATTTCACAGGTAAATTTTGAAAATATTTACAGACAAGTAATAAATTATGTAAATAAATGTGTGCCACTTTCAGGAGTTTGCCACCTTCTATGGGGAATTACATCCATCTTTTTAGTCTACAACAGTCCCTTGACTCATCCTCGAGTTTGCGTGGTTGAGAGACAGTATTTACTCGCTGCTCTCAGCAAAACTCAAGCTAAAGTAATTCTCAACAAATATGAAGGAAATCTTAATAATGTCTAATCATCTTTATAATCCTCTTTATAACAATTAATAGAAAAAGAAGAAAGTGATTGTTCCCTGGAAAAAGATACTAAGCTCTGTTCCCGTTTGGTCTGCCATCATTACCATTTTCTTTTTCACGGCGGCACAGTTGGGCGTCGTCGTGAACCTGCCCCTCTACGTCAGAGATGTCCTTGATTTCAGCGTTACGGAGGTTCATTAAAAAATGTATAATGAAATTATGCCTGTTTAGCATGACGCAACTATTCTTATTTTAATAGGTTGGAATCTTCTCTGCATTGCCTTCTGTATTAGCCCTGGTTGTTCAACTTATAGCAGGGCCTCTTTTCGATTATTTCCGGGCTAGGAAACTGTGCTCCATCACCAATCTCAGAAAATATTTTCACGCAGTCGGTAATATTAAATAATCGTATATCTTAATCCACACTAAGTTGTATGTGAAAATATTGTATAATTTTATTTAGGTACAATATTTCCTGCCATTTTAATGTTTGTCGCGAGTCAGTTAAACCATGAACAAAAATATGCCGTAATTATAGTGATTACCATTGGTCATTCTTTGAACGAAGGTATGGATTTTTTTTTTCAAATGTTTTCTTTCGTGTCAATTATATTTGAATTTGAATTTTTCAGTGGCTGTTATGGGTGGACTACTGCTCTCGTTCTTGGACATGGCTCCAGATTTTGTCGGAATCTTAGTGGGGTTAGCTCGAACCATAGGATCCACATCTGGATTCATCATACCTTCCCTCATCGCATTCATGACCCCAAATGTGAGTTACATCGTCATTCCAGAGTATATGAGCAAATCAAAATAAAGGCTATCGTAATATATTTACTCTTTCAATTTATAGAGAAGTCAAGAAGAGTGGAGTTACGTGTTCATCATGTTTGGTGCTCTGTATTTGGTGGCCTGTTTGATTTACGTGACGAGCGGTAAATCGACGTTGCGTAGTTGGGGAGAATCCAAAGATTCTTGCAATAATAAGCCTGCACCTATCTCATCATCTCGGATCGAAAACACTTGATCGAAATAGAAATCTTTTATTTGATTAAACCATATGTAATGTATTAAATTTTAATAGATAATTAAAACATACAACTATTGATATATTTAGCTGGTCAATTGAACTAATAACAGGCAAAATTATAAAGCGAAATTATATTTTAGTCTATTTTATAGTATTCTAAATTACAATTATAGTCTAATAGTATTCTTTAAAAAATCCATAAATAGTTATAAGCTGATGGGCATTTTGCTTATGACGAAAGGAAAGATGAAAGACGTTTAATTTTAAAATCTAAAAATATCGTGGTATATTATAACCTCAAATTTAAATACCGGTAGTTGACCCCATTAAAATTAGAGATTATAATATATCATTGGTCCATTCCCTTGTTTTTAATAGTTTCATAACTCGTTATCATCTGTAGGTCGTATGATGAATCGATAGCAATCTACTGTTATCAACACAAGTCACAAAGTGTGTTTTCCATTTAGAAAAAGTATTTTCTCTTCCATGCATAACAAAAAAGTCAAAATGAAAGAAGAAGCTAATAAAGAGACGACGAATGAACCGACTTTAAGAGCGCGTAAGTAAAGTAGGCCTAGTTGAAATACTTGATTGAATAATACACTTGTTATCTTATTATACTTAATGTTGTAGCTTCACTGATTTCTAGTACCCGCTTGATAATTTGTCTTATGTGTTCATGGACCCTCTTCGTCAGATACTTCTTCCTTCTTAATCTTGGTAGTTTCTTTAAAATTACTCATTTAGTATTACATAACGTAACAGTTAACATATTACAGGAATGGTCTTTGTTTGCATGGACAAAATTTATGTGCCCAGTAATTTGAGCTTCATTGATGAGGGATCAAACCCTGAAAACTGTACTAATTCCACTCCAAGCGGCTGCTCTGTCTCATCAGAAGTAATGTCTTTAGCAGTTTACTCCAATAAACATGTTGAAATCTCATCTCTGAACAAAATATAACTAAAAATTGGAGGACGTTCAAACATTTTGGAGTAAAAATGACCAAGGGCTTCTCCTGGGAGCTGCATCCTACGGCGTGGTCGCAGCTTACCTACCTGTCGGTTGGATGACTGACAAATTCGGTCAAGCTCGACTTCAAATGTATTATTATATGTAGCCTATATGTAAATGTTTTAAACAATTATGCCAATTCAAAAATAAGGATCGCAGGACAAGTCGTTGTAGGAGTTGGATCGCTCTTATCCCCTCTGCTCGTATGGAATTCGGGTTTTCCTTACATTTTTGTGGCACGCATCATTCAGGGCATTGGCATCCATTCTTTAAAGCACAATAATACAGCACAATTATATCGGATTATTTTTTTAAAAATAGTGTAGCGTTATGAGCCCAGTTTTGCCACTAATAGGTCGCTGGTCAGCACCTACTGAGCGCGGTCTCTTGATAGGGATTGCTTTCGCTGGAATTGGTTTAGCAAGGTATTCGGCACTATCGCTATCGAAAAACATTTGATAATTTTGTTTGTTCCCTTTTCACATTATATGTAGATCACTTGCGTATCCTGTTGCAGGTTTATTGTGCAATAGCTGGGGCTGGGAATCCATTTTCTACTGCACAGGTGAGTACAGTCGAGAGTATTGTTCCATGGAAAAATATGTTTACTTCTGTTCCAGTCTGGTCAGTTATTGTATCGCTTTTCTTTTTCTTAGCGGCACAGGAAGGTGTTATTGCAAATTTGCCTCTATACGTTAGAGACGTCTTTGATTTCAGTGTAACGGAGGTAATTTTAAAAACAATCATGATTGTACCGAGAAAGATGTAAACTATGCTTTTTTTATAGGTTGGAATCTTCTCTTCTTTGCCTTCCGTATCAGCCCTGGTCGTTCAACTTGTAGCTGGACCTGTTTTCGATTATTTCCGTGCCAAAAAGTTGTGCACCATCACCAATCTCAGAAAAATATTTCACGCAATTGGTATCATATGATAACTTTTCATAATCAAAACTGATCATTCTATAAGTGATGCTTATTTATTCAAAAACTGAGGTACAATTTTTCCTGCTGTGCTAATGTTTGTAGCAAGTCAGTTGGATTACGAGAATAAATATGCCATAATGACGATGATAGCCATTGGGCATTCTTTGACCGAAGGTAGCTAAATTTCATTATCTTTGTTTGACCCAATAATTAATGGGATTTTCAGTGGCTGTTATGGACGGGTTGCAGCTCTCCTTCTTGGACATGACTCCAGATTTTGTTGGAATATTGGCGGGAATAGCTCGAACCATAACATCCACAACAGGGTTCATTATACCTTTTCTAGTTGTATTTATGACCCCAAATGTGAGTAACATAATCATTCTTGAGTAAAGACTGGTAATATCATTTATTCTTTCAAATTATAGCGGAGTCAAGAAGAATGGAGTAAAGTGTTCGTCATGTTCGGTGCTCTATACTTGGTAGCTTGTTTGTCTTACGTGGTAACCGGAAAATCGACGCTGCGTAGTTGGGGGAATCTAAAGATTATGCAGTAAAGCCCATTGAAACGAAAACACCTAACCAAGAAAAACCCTTAATGTGATATGATATCAAAAGGATATAAAGAATGTATAGAATTTGAAGAGAACATAAAAAAAAAACACGAGTTTTTCCACATGATTTTGTTGTCGATGCACATAATTCTAATATAAAGTTTCAGCGATTAAGACACAAATTTCATATCAGAAAATACTATTTTACTTTTTTGACATTCTGCTTTCCATTCCAGTTTGGTAAATCAATTGAAATGTCTGCATCATCGTCAATAATCATATAATGAGAAGGAGGATTTATAACACTGTGAACGTTTATAATTATAATAATATTATGTCATTCTGCACACAATCGAAATTCGAGACAGCCAGTATACGAGTAAAAATTTCGGATGATGGGTGGTGTAAATCAGGAATAGGGCTCTTTTGATGGCATAGGGACAGTGGTTCCCAAAGACACTAGTTCCACCCATTTTGGGACACTAGTTCCCAAAGACAGTAGTTCTCAAGAGGGAGGACAGTGGTTCTCCTTAATTAGACATTAGTTCCCAAAATGACTAACCCAGGGTAGTACAAAAAGAAATCAAATGAGTAGAGTACCACTCTACTCATTTGAGGTTCAGGATAAAAAAAAAGTTGAGCGCAATCCTCATTTCCTATAGCAAGGTCAAGCATATAGATTTAGTTTCCCTATTCTGTGGAAGTGATATTGGTTGAGGTCTGCTACCATAATCAACAAGGGATTATATAGTTACCGCCCGATAAATCTTACGAGGAACATTGGCAACATGTTAAACTTTCGATTCATTTTTTAATTATATAGTTTGCGATGCATTGTGTTAGTCATATTCCGACTCGGCGTAAAAATATTGAATAAGATTGGTTTATTCTAAATCTGAGAAAAGAGAGTCTACAAATTAGGAGCTTTTGATATACCCTCGTACGGCTCAAAAATTGGCGGGAAGCCAGAGGGGATTCCGCCCGTGAAAGGCTAGGTACCCACCGGGTCATCGGTCAAGGCCGAACCTAAGCCGCTGTTCCTCACTACAGTCCGGATGCCACAGGAATAACATTCTGTAATACAGTAGTGGCTCGCAAAACGGGACGAGTTGCGCACCCTTCCCCTCGTCCCATTTTGTGAATTTTCCCTTTTAGTGAACCCATAAGAGGGGTAGCGCAAATGTAAAAATTCAAGGCGATGCCGGAGGAGGTAAAAAAGCGCACCCTCACCCTCGTCCCGCTTTGCGAATTTTCCCATTTTGTGGGTGTCCCGTTTTGCGAGCCGCTACTGTAACTATATAACGGTCGAGGCCGAACATACCTCAATACAGCCTAAGCGTCTCATGAATACTTTAGTAACTTAACCTATCGAGGCTAAATCAAAGCCGGCTGCCGCCTGTACCTCACCATCTCGTGTTTGATCCATCGCCTACTATACCGATACTTGAGTCAGCTCTCCTATTCAAATTTTTACATTTCTGTCTGAAAAAGAATCTTTAAGACATCAATGTGATGATCCACTGATAGGTAGGTTTTTTTCTCCACCAACAGAGTCGATAGTTAGTTAGTCACCCCCTGGCTTTAACAGATAAATCCTTACGAAACTAATGTCTAACTATGGAGAACCACTGTCTTCCTAGTTGGGAACTACTGTCTTTGGGAATTAGTGTCCCGGGAACCAGTGTCCAAAAAAGGTGGAACTAGTGTCCTTGGGAACCACTATCGCCGTCCCCTTTTGATGATTAAAATGTAATTGAAATTATATTTAATGTTATTCCAGTCAATCCCCAACCCTATTTACTAGGTGATGATCCTCTTGATATAGTTTTCCGAGAAATCAAAGTTGACTTTGCTGATTATGTTTCAAGGAGCACTCGCCTCTCATATACTAAACATGATTATCTTCAGTTTAAAACGCTAATTTAGTCAGTCAACAGCCAACCCGTAGGCGGGTAATAACCCGTTCTGCGATAAAATAAAAAAATCAAAATATCCGAAATTGAAACGAACTGTTCAAAGTACAGTTTCATTTATGAGTATACATAAATTTATGTGCAATTGCAGGTCCTTTTATGATTTCATGAACTATATTGGTGAATAAACCTGAGAGGAAATGAAGAAATTTGGTGTTGATGCGGGATATATACTGTATATTGAAAAATGTTATGTTAACTTTAAACTTTTCATTTAAAAATCAGCTATGTCACCAGAAATAACTACGGTTTAAACCACCACCGAGTCTTTATGAAGTAATGAAAATAACAATTGCAGAAAAAAACCTGACCATCCGGTACCAGTTTTCATTATGAACATCAAGAGAACACGTGTTCTCTCTGTATGGAAAACGAATAGTTTTAATTCAGTCATAGAAATCTGGTTTTAAAAATTCAAAACTACAGGAGCATCAACACGACTTAATCCGGACCCTTAAAGGAGGAGGAAAAGACGAAAGAAGAAAAAAAATTAAAACATCATACTGTTATTTACGATGCAAATATGTAAATTTAATTTAGCAACAAGCAAGGAATGCTACTTGTCTTGATGACTGCCACTCGTTAGACGACTATTTCATCAGAAGCCATCTTAGAACGGGTATAAAACCCACCGAAATTATCCCAAACGTCGGAGTCCTAATTCTATCCTATTATACTGCAAAGTAGAAGCATAATATATCTTTATATTACGTAGTCTATCATTCTAAAGAAGAATCTATATAAGTAAAGTGTCATCCATTTATTCCTTCCGAAATTAGTATAGGAAAATCACAATGTGAAAGTCTTCTTCTCTTCTTTTTTTATCTTGTCATAAAATTCATCATATTGTATGTGTCTCCATGTTGTGTATACACTGCGCACATGACTGCCTTGGAATGAGACTGCTGACCTAGGCATTTTTTTTACACGATTGCATGACAGATTATATATTCTCTCCAATCCGTTTCCATCGACAGCAAAAAAAAATTTCAAGGTAATATTTAACAAGGAACTCCCTTTTGTTGCAGAATACATTGCGAACTAGGAACGTTTTACAGTGATCTTGACTGCTAAGAGAACATTACTATCTAAATCCACTAAAATACAATGGAGAAAATGAACGAAGAAGTTAAAGAACCACCGTTAACCGCTCGTAAGTAATTGCCTGAATAATTGATAAGCTAAATATGATGTAATCTAATTTGTTCTTCATACACATATTATATTTATATGCGTATAAAAGCCTCGCTGATTTTCAGTTGCCGCTTAGTTATCTGCGTTATGTGCTCTTTGGCCTACTTGACCGCAAATCTCATGACTCTGAATCTCGGTAACTCATTCATTTCTTAACTCATTTCTGATTACGTAACTCGATTTATCTATTATAGGAATGGTCTTTGTTTGCATGGACAAACTTGCTGTGCCCAGTAATATGAGCTTTACTGAAGGAACAGCCCTTGAAAATTGTACTAATTCAACTCGTCAAAGTGACTGCTCTGTCCCAGAAGTAAACTAATCAATTTTAAATCTTGTCTTTAAATTATATTAACTATCAATTGAAGGACGTCGAAACTTTTTGGAGTAAAATTGATCAAGGGCTTCTGCTAGGAGCTGCATCTTACGGTATGGTCGCATTTCTCTTACCAATCGCTTGGATAACGGACAAATTCGGTCGAGCACGACTTCAAATGTATTCAAAATTCAAACATGCATGATCTACTTACAACAACGAAATTGTGATTTGTACTCAAGGTTCGTAGGACAAGTCGCAATGGGTGTCGTATCACTAGTATCTCCGCAACTCATTTTGCATGTGGATTTGCCATACATTTTCGTGGGACGAATTATTCAAGGCGTTGGTTATGTTAGCTCGTTCTATACTATTAAATACACTAATTTAGTTGTAATTTAGTGATATTCTAAATTAGTGTAGTTCGCTATCTCCGATTTTGCCACTTATGAGTCGCTGGTCAACACCTACTGAAAGAGGTCTCTTGGTTGGCATTGCCTTTGCTGGAATGGGATTGGCTAGGTGAGATTTACAAAATGAATCAAATTTTTTTTAAAATGAGAACTGTTTTTTTTTCTAGATCAATCATGTATCCAATTGCAGGGTTCTTGTGTAAGATGTGGGGCTGGGAATCTATTTTCTATTTCACAGGTATAAAGAAAATATATATATATATATATAAATAGGTAACCAATAACCGGTAAGTCAATAAATATTTGCCAATCTCAGGAGGCTGCAATATTTTATGGGGACTTGCATCTATATGTTTAGTTTACAACAGTCCTTTGACTCATCCTCGTGTCAGCGTAGTTGAGAGACAGTATTTGCTCACTGCTCTCAGCAAAACCCAAGCTAAAGTTATCATTTAATAATGCAGGAAACCTTAATAATGTATAAATGTCTAATAATAGTTTTATTTCATTTGAAAAGAAAAAGAAGAAAGTGACTGTTCCCTGGAAAAAGATACTAAGTTCTGTTCCCGTTTGGTCTGCCATCATTACCATTTTCTTTTTCACGGCGGCACAGTTGGGCGTCGTCGTGAACCTTCCCCTCTACGTCAGAGATGTCCTTGATTTCAGCGTTACGGAGGTTCATTAAAAAATGTATAATGAAATTATGCCTGTTTAGCATGACGCAACTATTCTTATTTTAATAGGTTGGAATCTTCTCTGCATTGCCTTCTGTATTAGCCCTGGTTGTTCAACTTATAGCAGGGCCTCTTTTCGATTATTTCCGGGCTAGGAAACTGTGCTCCATCACCAATCTCAGAAAATGTTTTCACGCAGTCGGTAATATTAAATAATCGTATATCTTAATCCACACTAAGTTGTATGTGAAAATATTGTATAATTTTTTTAGGTACAATATTTCCTGCCATTTTAATGTTTGTCGCAAGTCAGTTAAACCATGAACAAAAATATGCCATAATAATCGTGATTACCATTGGTCATTCATTGAACGAAGGTTATTTAATTTTATTATTAAAATCTCAATTTCCTCCAATTAAATTTAATTGGGTTATTCAGTGGCTGTTATGGGCGGAATACCAATCTCGTTCGTGGACATGGCTCCAGATTTTGTCGGAATCTTGGTGGGATTAGCTCGAACCATAGGATCCACGTCTGGATTTATTATACCTTCCCTAATCGCATTAATGACCCCAAATGTGAGTTACATCGTCATTCTTGAGTAGGAGAAAATCAAAATAAAGACTATCGTAATATATTTACTCTTTCAATTTATAGAGAAGTCAAGAAGAGTGGTGTTACGTGTTCATCATGTTTGGTGCTCTGTATTTGGTGGCCTGTTTGATTTACGTGACGAGCGGTAAATCGACGTTGCGTAGTTGGGGAAAATCCAAAGATGCTTCTAATAAGCCTGCACCAATCTCACCATCTCGGGTCGAAAACACTTGACCGCAATAGAAACTTTTTTTTTTACTTAACCAAAACCAAAAAATGAAAAATCAATAATTTAATAACTTTGAACAGAAATAATTAAAAAGCGACCAGGATATTTCAAAACTATAAACCGTATTTGCCGAAGTAAATGATATTATATAATTTTTATTAGACTTACATGATTCATTTATTAATTATAAGCTGGTCAATATCCTGTTTCATTCGGTCTTATTTAAAAAAAAATACAAAGTGCAAAAATATTTCATCATAATCTCAAATTTTAATGGGGTCAATTGGTCTATATTCCCTTGTTTGTTAAGAGTACGTTCTATAATTCGTTATCATGTGTGCATGTGCTTATATATGGATATAAATCTACTGCTATCAACAATCAAAATGTGCTTTCCCATATAAAGGACATTTTCTCTATTATATGACATTGTGGTCTTGACAAAGACGAAGTTCGCTGATTTCATCATCATGAAGGAAGAAATCAATAAATGCATGAGCGATCCACCGTTAAAAGCTCGTAAGTATAATATACAGGCAACTAGCTCTAAGATTTCAATTGATCATACTAATTGATCCATATTTTCATACGTAATATTTTATAGCTCCGCTGATTTTTAGCACCCGCTTGGTAATTTGTGCTATGAGTTCAATGGCATACTTCGTCGCGTATTTCTTTCTTCTCAATCTTTGTATATTTTCTCATCTCTCGCTATTATATTTCAAATTATTCATTTCATTGAACTACATAAATGTGTCATTTATCATAGGAATGGTCTTTGTTTGCATGGACACAATTCCTGTTCCCGATAATGTGAGTGATAGCTTCATTGAGGGGACAAATTGTACTAATACCACTCAAAGCGAATGCCTACCAGTAAATATAACAGCGAGAGCCGATAAATTTTAAACCATGAATTTATCATCTCATTCCAAGGATGCTGAAACCTTTTGGAGTAAAAATGACCAAGGACTTCTCTTGGGAGCAGCAGCTTACGGTGTTGTCGCAGCTTACATACCTGTCGGTTGGAGGACCGACAAATTTGGTCAAGCTCGTCTGCAAATGTATTATTATTATTTATGAAGTTTTAATACTTTGAAGAGTAGTATGTCAATTCCAAAAATTAGGATCACCGGACAAGTGGTTGTAGGAGTCGTATCTCTCTTATCCCCATTGCTCGTATTGAACTTGGGTTTTCCATACATTTTTGTGGCACGCATCATTCAGGGCATCGGCGTGGTACACCTACATTAGTTAAAACAAAATAATACAGGAAAATTGGATCTGATTTGTTTTCATATATAGTGTGGCGTTGTTAGCCCAGTTTTACCCCTTATGGGTTGCTGGTCAGCACCTACTGACCGCGGTCTTTTAATAGGGATTGCTTTCACTGGAATGGGCTTGGCAAGGTATACGAAACTAACGCTTTCAGAAAGCATTGGATTATTTTTTTATTTATTTTTTTATTCGTTTTCCGCATGTAGATCACTTGCGTATCCTGTAGCAGGCTTATTGTGCAATAGCTGGGGCTGGGAATCTATTTTATACTTCACAGGTTTATATAGTAATACAGGCTGCCTGAGAAATACCAAATTGGCAGAATAAAAAAGTTGCTATTACGGGTTATAACACAACGACTAATTCGGGTCAACTTGGAATATGTGGACCAAGTGTAGTTGTTTAAACTGGTCATTTATATTTCAGTGATTAATTAACGATAAATTAAGTTAAATCTAACCAATCAATACAAATAAAAAGCCATTTCGGGCAAAGCCGAAACAAGGGCCAGCTAGTTGAACTATGTATAAAACAAAAAGAGCAGGTTCTGTTTGTGGCAAGAAATTCCTGATTGGTCCAAAATTTTGAGGGGGAGGGGCTTAGAGAATGCAGTTGAACTTTTGACTTGCAATTGTAGTTTTAGTATTTAAGGAAAATATGAGACATAATCAACGCTGGCCCTATTAAACCTTGCCATAAATCAAGTTGATTGATTTGCATATACATGTATTTTAGAACAAAACGTTACTTGCAACTATTTTCTCGAGTTGCGAAGGAACCATAGTTAAGTCCTTGAACGAAGGTGGTCGCTTAGGCCGCCTGAGAAGTGCCAAATTGGTTGAATAGCAAAAGTAAAATAGTTGTTATTACGGGTTGTAACACTGCGAATCAATGCATGCACACAGGCACCAATCAATACAAATTTATTGTCATTTCGGGCAAAGCCGAAGCCAGGGCCAGCTAGTTTCTTATAAGGGACAATTCTTAACATAGACCACATGTTATAAATACGTTTTAAAATATCTTAAATGCTTTAACTAATTACAGTAAGACAAAAATATGTTTATCTAAAAGAAAATATCGATTTTTATACTGTTCATTTCACGAATAATTAAAAATATCATCGGATTTTGAGATATAAATTGATTTTCACGTTTTTGATTGCGCACGACGACAACGTTGTTTGGTGAAACTTTTGCCTACTATATAAACGTTGACGACCACACTTTTAAAATAATTTAGTGGTGTTATGTAGATAGAGATGGTCTGAACTCATATCAGAGGGGACTGGATAGTTGAAATGGTATAAGCATGATGAAAATAGTTAAAGGCAGTTATATTAATATGTGTAAAATTTTTAAATTTCGGTTTGCGAAGTTCGGCCCGAGTTCGGCTGGGGAGGTCGGCCCGCATTCGGCCGAAGTTGAATGCCACCCCCCATGCCGAATTCGGGCGACCATTCGGGACGAACTCGGACCGAAACGTCTGTGTTGCCTGGGAATCTGGGAAGGAGGCGTTATTGTAAATCTTCCTCTCTATGTGAGAGACGTCTTTGATTTCAATGTTACGGAGGTAATTTTAGGAACGAACATTATTGTACCAAGTAAGATGTAACAATTCTTATTTGAAAGGTTGGAATTTTCTCTGCTTTTCCCTCTATATCAGCCCTGGTCGTTCAACTTGTAGCAGGGCCTCTTTTCGATTATTTCCGAGCCAAAAACCTTTGCTCCATCACCAATCTCAAAAAAATATTTCACGCTATTGATATCATACGATAACTTTTCATAATCAAAACTGATCATTCTATAAGTGATGCTTATTTATTCAAAAATTGAGGTACAATTTTTCCTGCTGTGCTAATGTTCGTCGCAAGTCAGTTGGATTACGAGAGTAAGTATGCCATAATGACGGTGATTACCATTGGGCATTTTTTGACCGAAGGTAGCTAAATCTAGATATCTTTATTTGACCGCTAATAATTACAATTGAACAATTTCAGTGGCTTTTATGGGCGGACTGCAGTTGTCGTTTTTGGACATGATCCCAGATTTTGTTGGAATATTGGCGGGAATAGCTTGAACCATAACTTCTACAACAGGGTTCATTATCCCTTTTCTAGTCGCTTTTATAACTGTAAATGTAAGTGACATCATCATATTCTAAAGTAAAGACCCATAACGTAAATTTTTCTTTCAATTCATAGCGGAGTCAAGAAGAATGGAGTTACGTGTTCATCTTGTCCGATGCTCTATACTTGGTAGCTTGTTTGTCTTACGTGATAACCGGAAAATCGACGCTGCGTAGTTGGGGGGAATCCAAGGATGGTTCACTAATAGTAAAACCCCTTATTGAATCGAAAACACTTGACCAAGAAAAGCCTTAATATGATTCTATGTGGTATGATATCAAAAGGATAAAAAGAATGTACCGGTATAGAATTTTAAGAGATAATAAAAATTATCATTAATTTTTTCGTGTCATTTTCCGCTTATATAGTTTCAGCGATTAAGCAATCAATTCTATATTAGAAAATACTATTTTACTTTTTACCTGATTAATTTTTCGAACTTAAAAAATACGACTTATTATTGGGCCAAATAGTAATTTACTGCAGCTTATATGTTCATAGTCGTGACCGCTGTAGGCTATTTTAGTTTACCTGCATGTTCTCTCGTGGATTAGCGTGATGGTGCAATATTATATAGCGCATATAGTAAACATATCTCCCTGAAGGTGGCCCGCCAGTTGAATGTTTGCTCCTTATCCAAGGACTATTCAGTCAATTACTTTATCTCATTGGGCTCTGCTGTCCTTCATTCGTACTCCTTTCTTTTTTCGAATGCCGAAAGAAAAGGTTAGAGATGCAGAGCCAGAGAAAACTATTCGTGAGTATATTTCAAGGCATTAAATAATAAAAAGATCTTTAAAATTTGTTTAACTTTAATCAGCATCTCTGCTGTTTAGCAGCCGGCTCTGCATCAGTCTCATGTCCTCCCTGGGTTATTTTTGCGGCGTTTTCGTAACGATGAATCTCGGTATCTATACAATATGCACCTAATAGCAGAGTTACCTTTAAATGCTATCAGCGATGCTCAATTACAGGCATGGTTATCGTCTGTATGGACAGCCAGTCTGCGGAGAATCTCACCGCCGTCAATGATACGTACCGCTGCAGTACAAACGAAACAGCAGACACTATTGTTAGTCAAGATCACGTTTGTAATACCGATAACAATCAGGCAAGTTAAATACTGCTTTTTAGGTAGATATAGAGCCCTCTGATATAACGTGATGACCTTTTATAGGGCGATCCAATAACCTGGAATAAGGAAGTTCAGAGTCACCTATTGGGTGCTGCCTATTATGGAAGTATTCCGGCACAAATTGTTGTCGGTTGGCTGAGCGACAAATACGGAAAGAACAAACTTCAAATGTAAAATATTCAAACTTTAAAATGAACATGTATACATAAATCTTGTGATTAAAAAGGATTTGGGGGAACGTGGTGATGGGAATCCTCTCGATCCTGTCTCCTATACTCATCCAGGAAACAAGTGTGCCGTTCTACTTTGCAGCTCGAATTATTATAGGAGTTGCATCGGTTTGTTTACGATACTGTATACGTTTGTTAACGAATTAATTTTATCTAAATTACCTTCAACACCTTCAAAGTGTTTTGCAATGTCTTCCATTGTGCCTTTACTAAACAATTGGAAAACTTCAAAAGAGCAAGGTCTCCTTTTCGGATTGGCCTTTGCGGGAGCTTCATTTGCCAGAGCCGTTACGTATCCCATTTCCGGCTTCGCTTGTGAATATCTAGGCGGATGGGAATCAATTTTCTACTTAACTGGTACGTTAATTGCAAAATAAAACTTCAATAAAATTTCAAGATAGCCTCATAAATTGCAGGAGGAAGCTGTATTTTATGGAGTATTGCGGCTCTTTTCTTGGTTTATGACCAACCAGTGAGTCATCCTCGTATCACAAAAGAAGAAAGCTTATACATTCGCTCATTTCAAAACAAAAACCAGTCAAAGGTAAATAAAAACATATAATTTTTATCTTTAGAACGACGCTTTTTAAAACTAGTTTTCATTCAAAAAGGTGAAGAAGAAAGTGGCTATTCCTTGGAAGAACATACTGCTTTCCATTCCAGTTTGGTCCGCCATTATTACCAACTTGTTATTTTTCGCTGTTATTCATGGTTTTATGGTGTACTTGCCAATCTACATAAAAGAGATTCTTAATTTCAGCGTTACCGAAGTAAAAATTAAACACAAAACACCTATTTTTTTTACAATCTATATAACTTTTAATTTAATTTGAAGAATGGCGTCTACTCTTCTTTGCCATCCGTGATAGCCCTAATTTTTCGACTAATCGTTGGACCCATTTTCGACCGTGTTCGATCTAGAAACGCCTGTTCAGTGACTGTTGTCCGCAAGATATTTCACGCTATAGGTTAATGCAATATACATTTCTAGTGTAAATGAGTTTGACTAATTATTTATTTTTGTACAGGTACGATAATACCGGCCATTTGTATGATTGCCGTCAGTCAGATGGATCCTGTATTGCACAAATATCTCGTCATAGGTGCAACTACGATAGGAGTCGCTTTTAACGAAGGTATATAATAATGAATTAATTCCCTATCATTTATAATCAAGTCATTTTTTTCATCAGTTGCTTCTATTGGAGGATATACTTTTGCCTTCCTGGATATGGCCCCTGATTTTGTGGGCAGTTTACAAGGAATCAATTTCACGATAGGAGCTTCAGCTGGACTTGTTATTCCCATAATTATAGGAGCGCTCACCCCCAACGTAATAAGTCATATTGTTGCTATATTCAAATGATTCCCTTAATTAATCCAAATTTCAGGGAACGCAAGAAGAATGGAGCCATGTTTATATAATGTTCGGAGGACTTTATTTGGCGGCCGGCCTTCTATGGATATTGACAGGAACTTCTGAATTACAAAGCTGGGGGAAGATGAAGGAGACTGTTAAACTAGAGCTTATGGATGAAGAGACTTTCACTGTAGGAGATAAAAACAAGGATTCAGATTAGATTTTTTCCCTTTATTATTTCATCCGCCCGTTGAATAATTATGCTATTTGTAGACGTGCTCGCGAATGTATAATAAGTTTAATGAAACCGTTCATAACAATAAGGACTTGGATTTTTAAAAAAAATTCCAGCATGTATTAAAATGTCATTCAATTTCAATTCTTCAACATTTCCTAATCAAACAGAACACAATAACAACTCGTACAGTTGATACCATTACTACAATAACTGTTCATAATTCAAATACTCTATTCTATGTGACGGATTCGAAAATGAGATAACATTTTTCCTGCTGCGCAAGTCAGTTGGATTGCGAGCGTTAATAAGCCATAACCGCAGCGTAATTCCGTATTGTGCAATCCTTTGAACAATGATATTATTAAACGAACATTTTCAAATAATCATCGTCATAGAATAATTGTAAATTCAATCAAATAAAGAATACATTCTAGTCGCATTTATGACCCCAAATATAATTTCAATCGTCATATTCTAAGGTAATGACTAACGATATTTTTTTTCTTTGTCCAAAACGACTCAACCGGAGATATAAGTTTGGTTCATCTCCAAGACCAGTTTGGAATAACGAGTATAGTTGTTAGTGCATGTTGGACGCCTACGACTGTGGGTTATAATGAATTCGAAAGATCGGCCTAGAACTCCTCCGTAGACGCAGTATAAGGACGTTTACAAACGGTCCTAAACCGCAGACTGGTATAAAATGCCAGTATTATACCGGGGTCTAAAGATGCAAAATATCTACTACAGTAATGTATGCTCGCTCTCATGAATCCCGTGCTCGTCTCCTTCATCCCCGTTCCTAAGTCCGCCATTTCCATCAACAAATGATGCGTCTTTGACGAGGGTTTCTCATTAGAATCCTTAATTTTTATTCCCAGAAATGATAACTCAATTCATGCAGCGGAATATTGCTGAATGTTGATTTACTTTCCACACAAAGAGGCGGTGGCTTGTTTTGCCAAATAGTACTGCATACTCTTGATTGCTGTAGGCTATACAGTTCCCTGCGTTCTATCGCGGATTAGCGTGATGGTGCAATGTTATATACAGCATCTATTTTTTTTTAATAGCCAAAAAAAAGATAAAAGATGCAGAGCCAGAAGAATCTATTCGTAAGAATATATATTTCATGATTTTAAGTTGTACAACAAAAAGATTTTTAAAACGAGTCAATTTTAATCATCACAGCATCTCTGCTGTTTAGCTGTCGACTCTGCATGAGTCTTATGAGCTTCTTGGGTTCGCTACTTTACCTCCCCAAACTTATCCTCCCCTCCTACGCGATACAACCACTCCACTGCCCAACACAATCTCCCCTGTATGCTACTTAACATCCCCTCTTTTTGCGATATTACCTCCCCTATGTTTTTAAATAGGAAAAAAAACGAGATAGTGCACTACCATTACTAAACTGAAGAAATTCCGCGCGCAAATCAAACGGGAGTAGGAGAAGAGAATTTTTTTTTCGATCTTCTCCCCCAAGTAAATTTGAATGGAGGACCCCTCATTCAGAAATTTCTGCATCAGTTTTATATAAAGAAATAGGATTTAATACCTTGTCGAAGAGGGTTACCTCGGGGGAAAAGGTTTGAACTCTAAAGGGAGAGATAGGTAATTTCGAAGAAAGAATTCTACTGCGAATAAAACAAAAATACGCCCACTATGGCCGTTCGCTTCATCGCTTGACGTTTTTTTTTGTTTCGTCGCTTAAAATTAAACATTTTAGAAGTCTAACCTATCTCACTTCTTTCACCGGCTTTCGACTGTCATCAAGCCCATTTAAGTTATCAAAAGTGGGTTCCAAATGTTTAAAAAATGCTACTGCCGGCTTTGGACTTTCAGTCCCATTTTAGCCATGAATAATCCGTTTGTTGAACCTAACGTCGGCAGAATCTTCTATGTACACCGGTCTTGGCCTTGGACCCTCTTTTTAGCCTGTCAAAGGTCCGTTCACTATTCGAACGTATGAAGACTTTACATGGTGGTCCTCTTCGGCGGTCGACCACAGTCTTGACCGTCTTCAACTTGTAACAATATCTCTTAGCTCTATTCACATCTCCGAGCAGAATCAAAGTATTGCGCGCGTAGGAAAGGGAAAGACAGTAGAAATCTGGGAGGAGAGTTACCTTGAACCGAACGGTCCGCCGGGAAATGCGAGTAAAAGAAGGGAGAGACAACAAAAACTGACATAAGTTCTTTCTTATACTCTACCTGCTCTACCTGCCATTATACAATACAATGGAAGCCCGGAAAATCGGGAACATTTGAAGTCTTTTTTCGTCTCCCGGAGCACATATATAATGATTTTAGATACTCCATTTACTCTTGTACACTTTCGATTCATAAAGTTGACTTCTCTTGATAGGTACATTAACCATCGTCAGAGGAAGGAATCGGGCGAGAAACGGGAAAGATGAACGAAAATACCTGAAGTGTATTATTCCGGCTGCCTATCCTTAATAATGGAAAAAAATCCAAATATATAGGGGAGTCAACGTCTCATCAGGAGGGGATGTTAAGTTGCAAATAGGGGGGATTATGTAGCACAATGGGGTGGTTGGTCGCAAAGGAGGGGAGGATTAGTTTGGGGAGGTAAAGTAAGCGTGCCGAGCTTCTTTTGCTGTTTTTGTGGCATATTCCTCACGATGAATCTCGGTATCTATATTATACGCATATTAGCAGAGCAATATGCGTCCTACCTATTATAATCTAGCTTTACCTGTACAAGTTCTTGTCGGCCAGCTGAGCGACAAATACGGGAAGAACTAACTTCAAATGTAAACAGTTTCTACTTCATAAAAGGCATGTTTCAAAATTTGTCTTAATATTACAATAGAATTTTGGGGGAACGTGGTAATGGGGGTCCTCTCGATCCTGTCTCCAATACTCATCCAGGAAACTGGCGTGTCGTTCTACTTTGCAGCTCGAATTATTATAGGAATTGCATCGGTTTGTATACTTTGTTTGTTACCGACTTAATTATATCTATATAAAATGCGCTTACACCAAGCCAAAAAGCTGTGCTCCATCACCAATCTCAGAAAAATATTTCACGCGATTGGTATCATTTGATAACTTTTCATAACCAAAGCTGCGACAATTATATACGCTATATTTATTTATTCGAAAATTGAGATAAAATCATTTCTGATGTGCTGATGTTCGTTGCAAGTCAGTTGGATTACGAGAGTAAGTATAAGCATAATGACGGTGATTACCATTGGGCATTCTTTGACCGAAGGTAGCTAAATCTAGATATCTTTATTTGACCGCTAATAATTACAATTGAACATTTTCAGTGACATTTATGGGCGGACTGCGGTTGTCGTTTTTGGACATGACTCCAGATTTTGTTGGAATATTGGCGGGAATAGCTCGAACCATAACATCCACAACAGGGTTCATTATCCCTTTTCTAGTCGCTTTTATTACTCCAAATGTAAGTGACATCATCATATTCTAAAGTAAAGACCCATAACGTAACTTATTCTTTCAATTCATAGCGGAGTCAAGAAGAATGGAGTTACGTGTTCATCGTGTTTGGTTCTCTGTACTAGGTAGTTTGTTTGCCTTACGTGATAACCGGAAAATCAACGCTGCGTAGTTGGGGGGAATCCAAGGATTGTTCACTAATAGTAAAACCCCTTTACTGAATGAATGATTGAATGAATCAAAGGATATAAAGAATGTACCGGTATAGAATTTTATGAGATAATGAAAATTAGAATCAATTTTTTTCATATAATTTCCGCTGATATACTTCCAGCGATTAAGCCATCAATTCTATAATATTAGAAAATACTATTTTACTTTTACCTGATTAATTTGTTGAACTTAAATATACGACTTATTTCTATTTTTTGCGCCACATAATTATTTACCACAGCTTTTATGTGCATAATCGTGACCGCTATAGGCTATTTAATTTCTGATTATAGGCTGCGCATGCGGGTCCTATTGAGGACAGGACGTTAAACCATGAGGAAAGCGCTCTTGATGGAAGTCTTCTAAAGAATTTAAAGGGCGCTATATAAATCGAAATGTATTGTTATTATTACCTGCATGTTCTCTCGCCGATTAGCGTGATGGTGCAATATTATATAGCGCATATAGTAAACATATCTCACTGAAGGTGGCCCGCCAGTTGAATGTTTGCTCCTTATCCAAGGACTATTCAGTCAATTACTTTATCTCATTGTGCTCTGCTGTCCTTCATTCGTACTCTTTTCTTTTTTTCCAATGACGAAAGAAAAGGTTAAAGATGCAGAGCCAGAGGAAACTATTCGTGAGTATATTTCAAGACATTAAATAACAAAAATCTCTTTAAAATTTGTTCAACTTTTATCAGCATCTCTGCTGTTTAGCAGTCGGCTCTGCATCAGTCTCATGTGCTCCGTTGGTTATTTTTGCAGCGTTTTCGTAACGATGAATCTCGGTATCTATACTGTATGCACCTAATAGCAGAGTTACCTTTGAACGCTTTTTGCGATCCTCAATTACAGGCATGGTTATCGTCTGTATGGACAGCCAGTCTGCGGAGAATCTCACCGCCGTCAATGATACGCACCGCTGCAGTACAAACGTAACAGCAGACACTATTGTTAGTCAAGGTCACGTTCGTAGTATCGACAACAATCAGGCAAGTTAAATACTGCTTTTTAGGTAGATATAGAGCCATCTGATATAACGTGATGACCTTTATAGGATGATCAAATAACCTGGAATAAGGAAGTTCAGAGTCACCTATTGGGTGCCACCTATTATGGAAGTATTCCGGCACAAGTTGTTGCCGGCTGGCTGAGCGACAAATACGGAAAGAACAAACTTCAAATGTAAACAATTTAAACTTTAAAATGGGCATAAATACGAAAATTTTACCATTAAAAAAGGATTTCGGGGAACGTGGTGATGGGGATCCTCTCGATCCTGTCTCCAATACTCATCCAAGAAACTAGCGTGCCGTTCTACTTTGCAGCTCGAATTATTATAGGAGTTGCATCGGTTTGTATACTTTGTTTGTTAACGACCTCATTACATCTAAATTACCTTTAACATTTTAAAAGTGTTTTGCAATGTCCTCCATTTTGCCGTTACTAAACAATTGGAAAACTACAAAAGAGCAAGGCCTCCTTTTCGGATTGGCCTTTGCGGGAGCTTCGCTCGCCCGAGCCATTACATATCCCATTTCCGGCTTCGCTTGTGAATATCTAGGCGGCTGGGAAACTATTTTTTACTTTACTGGTACGATTGAAAATTGGATGTATATATTTTTTGAAAATATATTTTCTTATTTCAGAACAGGAGGCAGCAGTGTCTTATGGAGCATTGCGGCTCTTTTTATAGTTTACGACCAACCAGTGAGTCATCCTCGTATCTCCAAAGAAGAAAGTTTATACATTCGCTCATTTCAAAACAAAAATCAGTCGAAGGTACTCATAAAGTTTCAAAATAAAAACTTAAAATTTTGATTTTCAAATCAACCTGTTTTTTATTCAACAAGGTGAAGAAGAAAGTAGCTATTCCCTGGAAGAACATGCTGCTTTCCATTCCAGTTTGGTCTGTCATTATTACCAATTTGTTCTTTTTCGCTGTTATTGGTGGTTTCGTGGTGTACTTACCTATCTACATAAAAGAGATTCTCGATTTCAGCGTTACCGAAGTAAAAATTAAACACAAAATACTTTTTTTTTTACAATCAATATAACTTTTAATTTAATTCGAAGAATGGTATTTACTCTTCCTTGCCATTCGTGCTAGCCCTAATTTTTCGACTAATAGTCGGACCCATTTTCGACCGTGTACGATCTAGAAACGCCTGTTCAGTCACTACTGTACGCAAGATATTTCACGCTATAGGTTAATCCCATACATTTCTATTATAAATGAGTTTTACAAATTAGTTAATTATTGGATAGGTACGATAATACCGGCCATATTTATGATTGCCGTCAGTCAGATGGATCCTGTATTGCACAAGTATCTCATCATAGGTGCAGCTACGATAGGACACGCTTTTAACGAAGGTACAGTATATAATAATGAATTTATTACCTATCATTGATTATCAAGTTATTTTTTTATTAGTTGCTTGTATCGGAGGATATACTTTTGCCTTCCTGGATATGGCCCCTGATTTTGTGGGCAGTTTACAAGGAATCAATTTCACGATAGGAGCTTCAGCTGGACTTGTTATTCCCATAATTATAGGAGCACTCACACCCAATGTAAAAAATCATATTGTTGCTATTTTCAAATGTTTCCATTAGTTAATCTGAATTTTAGGGAACGCAAGAAGAATGGAGCCATGTTTATATAATGTTCGGAGGACTTTATTTGGCGGCCGGCCTTCTATGGATATTAACAGGAACTTCCGAATTACAAAGCTGGGGGAAGATGAAGGAGAATGTTAAACTAGAGCTTATGGATGAAGAGACTTTCACTGTAGGAGATAAAAACAAGGATTCAGATTAGATTTTTTCCCTTGATTACTTCATTCGACACGAGTGGAATAATAATGCTATTGGTAGACGTGCTTCGAATACATAATAAGTCTAATAAAACGGTTCATAACAATAAGGACTTGGATTAAAATTTATATTTTTAGCATCCCAGGATTAAAATTTATATTTTTAGCATCCCAGGTTAAAATAAAACGTACGGTAGCGTACGGTAGTTAATTACGAGATAACTTGGTTTTCCAACGACGTCATTAATGACGCATTGATTTCAACCGTTCAGTCACCGTTGTTCGCAAGATATTTCACGCGATAGGGTTTTTTTTTATTCCGTCATCTTCAATTATTATGATTGATGCTTAAAATGTGTTAATCGTTAAAGGTACATTCATACCGGGCATCGCCATGATTACTGTCAGTCAGATAGATTCAGTATTGCACAATAATATAAGTATCTCATCGTAGGTGTAGTTACGGTAGGCCACGCTTTCTCTGAAGGTGAAAACAAACTTATAATTGCATTGAATTGATTGAAATATTGGTTATTGTTAGTTGCCTGGATCGCGGGATTTACTTTTTCTTTCGTGGATATGGCTCCCGATTTTGTAGGCAGTTTGCAAGGAATTATTTTGACGATAGTAGCTTCAGCTTGACTTGTTATCCCTATTGTTATCGGAGCACTCACGCCAAACGTAATAATCATTCATATTATTACTATTCAAATATATTTTCACTGGTAGTTTACTACTATGAGTGGATTCTTTGTTTCTTGATAAACTTTACGGATTATTGTAGAGCTGATTCTAATGGTCATAGCGATTCTTTGTGCAAATGAAGGGAAGCGGGAGAAAACCGCTCCCGAAGTTTACGCTTTACCGATGCCCACAGTGACCCCTGCCGTGCGCTTCTCCCCTTACGCTCTGGCACTTACACAAGCCATGGCGCCCTATGTGAAAACAATTCCACATGAAGTCACTCAGTCCTTACTGAAACGACTATTAAAAAATTATTTCTTCGGTTCATCTTTTTAAAAGACTAGTTTGGAACGAGTATTTATGTTTTTACGTCTTTGACTGCGGTTGAAAAGGGACTTTAAAAGCTGGACTAGAACTCCTCCATCGAAGCAGTATAAGGACGTTTAGATCCGGTCTAGTACACCTTTGAATACCAATCTTAAACGATAGGCCGGTCCCAAGTACCGATATTGTACCGCTTTTAAGACGCAAAATATCTACTGTATTTACAGTAGATATTTTGCGTCTTAAAAGATTCCGAATATCTACTGCTTCTGAGGTTTCGAGGTGATCTAAGGTTCTGAAATATCTACTGTATTTACAGTAGATATTTTGCGTCTTAAAAGCGGTACAATATAGTGTATGCTCGTTCTCATGAATCCCGTGCTCGTCTCCTTCTTTCCCGTTCCAAAGTCCGCCTTATTTCTATCAATAAATGACGTCTTTGAGGGTTCCTCATTAGCATCCTTAATATTTATTCCCAGGATTGATAATTCAATTCATGTAACGGAATATTGATGAATGTTGATTTATTTTCCACACTAAAAGGCGGTGGCTTGTTTCGCCAAATTCTTTTCAACAGTTCTGCATAATCTTGATCGCCGTAGGCTGTACGGTTAACCTAGGTTCTATCTCGGGTTAGAACGATGGTGCAATGTTATATATATCGTGCATAGTAAACAAGTCTCCCTGAAGGTGAACCTGTTAGAATATTTCCTCTTAAACAACTTCAACATTCAGTCAGTAATCTCATTGTGCTCTGCTATTGTTCATCCATACTCTATGTTTTTTATGACAAAAGAAAAGATAAAAGATGCGGAGCCAGAAGAAACTATTTGTAAGTATATTCATAACACCAAGTTGTACAACAAATAGATGCTTTTAAAATTTGAGGCAATTTTTACCCTCAGCACCTCTGCTGTTTAGCAGTCGGCTATGCATCAGTCTTATGACCTTCGTATGCTCTTTTTGTGGCATATTTCTAACGATGAATCTCGGTAGGTATCCAACTTACACACATAGCTGAGTAATTTTTAAACAATATCAGTGATGCTAAATTACAGGCATGGTTATCGTCTGTATGGATAGTCAGTCATCTGCGGAGAATCTCACCGCTGCCAACGACACCCACTGCAGAACCAACGCAACAGAGGCTATAAATAGTGAAGGACTCGTTTGTGTCGACAACAATCAGGCAAGGTTTTTATTGCCTTTTAAGTAGCCAGAGCCTTCTGTTATATGACGCGAGGCTTACCTTTTATAGGATGGTCAATTCAGCTGGAATAAAGAAGTTCAGAGTCACCTATTGGGAGCTACTTTTTACGGAACCATTCCTGCACAAGTTGTTGTCGGTTGGCTGAGCGACAAATACGGAAAGAATAAACTTCAATTGTAATCAATTTAAACATTAGAAAAGATATCTGGTATAAGACAACCTGATATAAAATCTGCTTTAATTAAAAAGGATTTGTGGAAACGTGGTGATGGGGATCCTCTCGATCCTGTCTCCCATACTCATCCAGGAAACTAGCTTGCCGTTCTTCTTTGCCGCTCGAATTATTATAGGAGTTGCATCGGTTTGTATACTTTGTTTGTTAACGACCTCGTCATTATATCTAAATTACCTTTAACATTTTAAAAGTGTTTTGCAATGTCCTCCATTCTGCCGTTACTAAACAATTGGAAAACTACAAAAGAGCAAGGCCTCCTTTTCGGATTGGCCTTTGCGGGAGCTTCGCTCGCCCGAGCCGTTACGTATCCCATTGCCGGCTTCGCTTGTGAATATCTAGGCGGCTGGGAATCTATTTTCTACTTAACTGGTACGATGATTGCAAGATAAGATTTCAAAAGATTTAAAGATCGCTTCATAAATTGCAGGAGGTAGCTGTATTTTATGGAGTGTTGTGGCTCTATTTTTGGTTTACGACCAACCAATGAATCATCCTCGTATCACCAAAGAAGAAAGTTTATACATTCGATCATTTCAAAACAAAAACCAGTCAAAGGTACTCACTTTATTTTCTGACGAATAAAAAAATTATTTTTTAGATTTAAATTTTTTGAAAAGGCCAAGAAGAAAGTGACTATTCCTTGGAAAAATATTCTACTTTCAATTCCAGTTTTGTCCCTCATTAGCACCACCTTGTTATTTTTTGCTGTCGTTGGAGGATTCGTGGTGTATTTGCCCATTTACGTAAAAGATATCCTCGATTTCAACGTTACCGAAGTATTATCCTAAAATACATCAGCTCAAAGAAAACACACCTATATAAATTTGATTCAAAGAATGGTATTTACTCTTCTTTACCGTCCGTGGTAGCCCTAATATTACGGCTAATAGTTGGACCCATTTTTGATCGTGTGCGATCTAGGAACACCTGTTCAGTTACTGTTGTACGAAAAATATTTCATGCGATAGGTTTTTATTAGATCCAAATCCGTTGCTAATGATTTTCAAAGATTTTAAAAATGTATTTGTAAATGTGTTTAAAGGTACAATCATACCAGCCATATTTATGATTGCCGTCAGTCAGATGGATCCAGTACTGCAAAAGAAACCCATCATAGGTATAGTTACGATAGGCCACGCTTTTTCCGAAGGTATAATACAATTTTGAAATTACATAAACATTATTGAAATATTGGTTATTGTTTTAGTTGCCTGGATTGGCGGATATACTTTTGCTTACCTGGATATGGCCCCCGATTTTGTAGGGGTTTTACAAGGAATCAATTTAACGATAGTAGCTATATCGGGACTTGTTATTCCCATCGTTATTGGAGCAGTCACACCCAACGTAATCGTTCACATTTCTAATATACAAGTAGTATTATGTCATTAATTTATTTGGAATTCAGGGAACGCAAGAAGAATGGAGCCATGTTTACATCATGTTTGGAGGACTGTATTTCGCAGCCGGGATCCTATGGATATTGACAGGAACTTCCGAATTGCAAAGTTGGGGGAAGATGAAGGAGACTGTTAAACTAGAGCTTATGGATGAAGAGACTTTCACTGTAGCAGATAAAAACAAGGATTCAGATTAGAAGCTTCCTTTTTTCTTGGATTACTTCATGAGACACTGGTTGAATAATAATGTAATTATTGTAGACGTGCTCAGGAATATACAATAAGTTTAATGAAACTGTTCATAACAATAAGGACTTGGATTAAAATTTATATTTTCACCATACATTAAATAACATATTTTGAAGAGACATGCTCATCGCGAATACTTTAACAAGTGTATATTTTCACATTCTAGCTAGAGTAATGACTAATGATATTGTTTATTCTTTAAATTCCTTAAAGAAAGAATGCCCACAACGAGTCAAGCAGATATAAATTTGGTTCATCTCTAAGACCGGTTTGGAATATAACGAGTAATGTTTGTATTTTTGCCTGTTGGACGTCTATGTCTGTTGTTCAAAAGGGATTCAAAAGACCAGTCTAGAACTCCTCCGTAGACGCAGTATAAGGACGTTTAGAAATGGACCTGAACCGCAGCCTGGTATAAAATACCGGTATTATACCAGTCTAAAGATGCAAAATATCTACTAATGTATGCTCGCTCCTTCCTCATGCTCGACTCCTTCCTTCCCGTCCCCAAGTACACCATTTTCATCAACAAATTATGCGTCTTTGAGGGTCCCTCAATAACATCCTTAAATTTAATTCCAAGACTTGATGATTCAATTCATGTAAGGGAATATTCATGAATGATGATTTATTGCTTTAAAAAAAAGGCGGTGGCTTGTTTCGCCAAATATTTCTGTATAATCTTGATCGCTGTGGGCTATACAGTTTACCTGCGTTCTATCGCGCATTAGTGTGATGGTGCAATGTTTTATAAAGCGTGTATAGTAAACAAGTCTCCCTGACGGGGGACCTGTTTGAATAGTTGCTTCTTATCCAACTTCCAAATGCAGTCAATAAGTTTATCTCATTGTGTTCTGCTGTGGTTCATCCGTACTCTATTTTTTTAAATGACCAAAGAAAAGATAAAAGATGCCGACCTAGAAGAATCTATTCGTAAGAATATTTAAATATTTAATGATTTTAAGTTGTACAACAAAGAGATTTTTTAAACTAATAGAGAATTAATTTTTATCATCAGCATCTCTGCTGTTTAGCAGTCGACTCTGCATCAGTCTTATGGGCTTCTGTTGCTTGTTTTGTGGAATATTCCTCACGATGAATCTAGGTATCTAATTTATCCATATAGCAGAGTAACCTTAGGACAATATCAGTGATGCTAAATTACAGGCATGGTTATCGTCTGTATGGACAGCCAGTCTGCGGAGAATCTCACTGCGGTCAATGACACCCAGTGCAGTACCAATGAAACAGCAAACATTAATAGTCAAGGTCCCGTTTGTATAGATAACAATCAGGCAAGTTTTGTTTTATTACCTCTTAATTAAATTGAGCCTTTTGTTACGACAAGGCCTTTTATAGGATGATCAACTAAAGTGGAGTAAGAAAGTTCAGAGTCACCTTTTGGGTGCTGGCTTTTATGGAGCCATACCGGCCCAAATTGCTGTCGGTTGGTTGAGCGACAAATACGGGAAGAACAAGCTTCAAATGTAAACAATTTCAACTTTAGAAAAGATAAATATCTAAGACCTGCTAAAATTAAAAAGGATTTGGGGGAACGTGGTAATGGGGACCCTCTCGATCCTGTCTCCAATACTCATCCAAGAAACTAGCGTGCAATTCTACTTTGCAGCTCGAGTTATCATAGGAATCGCATCAGTATTTCAATATCTCATATATTATATATTTTTAATTTATTTATATTTTTTAATTTATTTCAATTATATTTTATCATAGTGTTTTTCAATGGGACCCGTTCTACCATTACTAAACAATTGGAAAACTATAAAAGAGCAAGGTCTCCTTTTCGGATTGGCCTTTGCGGGAGCTTCGCTCGCCCGTGCCGTTACGTATCCCATTGCCGGCTTCGCCTGTGAATATCTAGGCGGCTGGGAATCTATTTTTTACTTAACTGGTACGATGATTTTGAACCGAGATTTTAGTTAAAATTTAAGCTGGATTCATAAATTGCAGGAGGGACCAGTATTTTATGGAGTATTGCGGCTCTTTTCTTGGTTTACGACCAACCAGTGAGTCATCCTCGTATCACAAAAGAAGAAAGTGTATACATTCGCTCATTTCAAAACAAAAATCAGTCAAAGGTAAGGTACGGCAATCATTTTTTAAATAAGTTTCAAAATTTAAAAACTCATAATAAAATAAAATAGTAAAATCAAAATATATCATTTTGATATATTTTTTTTAGGAGAGGAAGAAAGTGGCTGTTCCTTGGAAGAATATTCTACTTTCCATCCCAGTTTGGTCCGTTGTTATCACCAACATGTTAATTTTTGCTGTTATTGGAGGATTCGTGGCGTATTTACCGATCTACGTAAAAGAGATTCTCGATTTCAGCGTTACCGAAGTATAAAATCATAAATTACATCAACTCAAAGACCAATTCTATTATACCTTTATAACTTTGAAGAATGGTATTTACTCCTCTTTGCCATCCGTGGCAGCCTTAATTTTAAGACTTATAGTCGGACCCATTTTCGACCGTGTACGATTTAGAAACGCCTGTTCAGTCACCGTTGTTCGCAAGATATTTCACGCGATAGGTTTATTTTTTATTTCATTAACTTCAATTATTATGACTGATGTTTACGATGTATCGTTAAAGGTACATTTATACCGGGAATCGCCATGATTGCTGTTAGTCAGATAGATCCATTATCGCACAAGTATCTCATCGTAGGTGTAGCTACGATAGGCCACGCTTTTAACGAAGGTATAACAATTTAAAAATTGCATTCGAATAATTCTAATTATGTTTATTCTTATAGTTGCCTGGGTTGGGGGATTTACTTTTTCTTTCTTGGACATGGCCCCCGATTTTGTGGGCAGTCTGCAAGGAATCAGTATAGCGTTAGCATCTTTAGCGGGATTTGGTGTTCCTATTGTTATTGGAGCACTCACACCCAGCGTAATCATTCTTATTATTACTATTAAAATGTGTTTTTCACTAATTTATCTGAATTTCAGGGAACGCAAGAAGAATGGAGTCATGTTTATATCATGTTCGGAGGGCTGTACTTCGCGGCCGGGATCCTATGGATATTGACCGGAACTTCTGAATTACAAAGCTGGGGGAAAATGAAGGAGACTGTTAAGCTAGAACTAATACAAGATGAGACTTTTCATAACGATAAGAACTTGGATTAAAACTTCATCATTCAAATTGAATTATATTTAATGAAGAGACGTGCTCGTCACGAATACATAAAACGATTAAATTATAAAAATTATGTCTTAACTTTATTGATTGTGTTTGATGTATATTGGTTTATTTTTGAAGATTCGTTAAGGTTATCGGATGAATCATTCAAAGACACTTCCAATAGAATTTTTGAAAAAATGGTTAAAATTGGTTCCTCCACACTGTTTTGAAACGGGTATTTGTATCCTCGTCTTGGACGATTATGTCTGCGGTTCAAAAGGCTATACCAACTCCTCCAAAGATGCAGTAAGGCCCCTTATTAGAACCGGTCTAGTACGCCTTTACCGGACTTAGAGACCGGTCCTAAACGTCAAACCGGTCTAAGGACGCAAAATGTCTACCAGTGCCACCTCTCATGAAATCCATGCTCGTACTTTTTTTCGTTCCCAAGTTCGCGTTTTCTCCCACAAAATATTATGTCTCAAAGGGACCCTCATTACCATCCTTAATCCTTATTCCCAAGATTGAAAATTGAATTCGTGTAACGGAATATTGATGAATATTTCTAAAGTTTTAACGCAAAAAAGGCGGCGATTTCTATGGCGCCAAATATTTTTCAACTGTTCTGAACAATCGTGATCGCTGTGGGCTATACAGTTTACCCGCGTTCTATCGCAGATTAGTACGATGGCGCAACTTTTTATCACGCATATAGTAAACATCTCCCTGAAGGTGGCCCGCCTGTTAAATTGAATATTTGCTTGTTTTACACATCTATGGACCATTCAGTCAATAAGTTTACCACATTGTGTTCTGTTGTGGTTCATCCGTTCTCCCTTTTCAATGACGAAACAAAAGATAAAAGATGCAGAGCCAGATGAAACTGCCATTCGTAAGTGTATTCATAACCCCAAGTTGTATAACAAATAGATTTATTTTATTTTAATTGAATCAATTTTAATCACCAGCATCTCTGCTGTTTAGCAGTCGGCTCTGCATCAGTCTTATGAGCTTTTTAGCCAATTTTTGTGGCATGTTCCTTACGATGAATCTCGGTATCTATATTATAAACATAACATAGTAACCTTTAGATGTATTAGTGAAGATGCTTAACTACAGGCATGGTTATCGTCTGTATGGACAGTCAGTATGTAGCGAATCTCACTGCGGTCAATGACACCCGCTGCAGTACCAACGAAACAGCGAACACTTTTAATAGTCAAGGTCCCGATTGTATAGATAACAATCAGGTAATTTATATACCGGTACTGTTTTTAGTAAGATAGAGGCCTCTTTTTAGACGGGACCTTTTATTTTATAGGATGATCAAATAATCTGGAATAAGAAAGTTCAGAGTCACCTATTGGGTGCTACCCATTATGGAGCTTTAGCTGTACAAGTTCTTGTCGGCTGGCTGAGCGACAAATACGGGAAAAACAAACTTCAAATGTAAACAGTTTCTACTCTATAATCGACATGTTTTAATACCGTTATCGTCTTAAAAAAATAGAATTTTGGGGAACGTGGTGATGGGGATCCTCTCGATCCTGTCTCCAATACTCATCCAGGAAACTGGCGTGCCGTTCTACTTTGCAGCTCGAGTTATTATAGGAATCGCATCGGTTTGAAATAATATGTGATTGTTTGTTTTCTTTATCAGCTGTATGTATCAAAAATAATCCTAGTGCTTTGCAATGGCTTCCATTTTGCCATTACTAAACAATTGGAAAACTGTAAAAGAGCAAGGCCTCCTTTTCGGATTGGCCTTTTCGGGATCTTCACTTGGCCGAGCCGCTACTTATCCCCTCGCCGGCTTCGCTTGTGAATATTTGGGTGGTTGGGAATCCATTTTCTACCTAAGTGGTACGATCACGATTGCAGACTGATACATTTGTAAATTTAAAGTGTATTTCATCAATTGCAGGAGGGAGCTGTGTTTTATGGAGTATTGCGGCTCTATTCTTAATTTACGACCAGCCAGTGAGTCATCCTCGTATCACTAAAGAAGAAAGTGTATACATTCGCTTATTTCAAAACAAAAATCAGTCAAAGGTAAGGTACGGCAATCATTTTTTAAATAAGTTTCAAAATTTAAAAACTCATAATAAAATAAAATAATAAAATCAAAATATATCATTGTGATAATATATTTTTTTTTAGGAGAGGAAGAAAGTGGCTGTTCCTTGGAAGAATATTCTACTTTCCATTCCAGTTTGGTCCCTTATTTTTACCTACTTGATCTTTTTTGCCGTCGTTGGAGGTTTTATGGTGTACTTGCCAATCTACGTAAAAGAGATTCTAAATTTCAGCGTTACCGAAGTATAAAATCATAAATTACATCAACTCAAAGACCAATTCTAGAATACCTTTATAACTTTTAAGAACGGTATTTACTCTTCTTTGCCATCCGTGGCGGCCCTAATTTTACGACTACTAGTCGGACCCATTTTCGACCGTGTTCGATCTAGGAACACCCGTTCAGTCACCGTTGTTCGCAAGATATTTCACGCGATAGGTTTTTTTTGTCCAATCAACTTTTATTATTATATGATCAGTTTTTTTAAAATTATATGTCTATCGTTAAAGGCACATTTATACCGGGAATTGCCATGATTGCTGTCAGTCAGATGGATCCAGTATTGCACAAGTATCTCATCGTAGGTGTAGTTACGATAGGTCACGCTTTTTCCGAAGGTATAATACAATTTTGAAATTGCATTGGATTTATTTAAACGCTGATTATTTTTAGTTGCCTGGGTTGGGGGTTATACTTTTGCTTTTTTGGATATGGCCCCTGATTTTGTGGGCAGTCTGCAAGGAATCATTTTAACGATAGTAGCTTCAGCTGGACTTGTTATTCCTATTATTATTGGAGCACTCACGCCAAACGTAATTGTTCATATTATTACTATTCAAATATATTTCACTAATTTATCTGAATTTCAGGGAACGCAAGAAGAATGGAGCCATGTTTATATCATGTTTGGAGGACTGTACTTCGCGGCCGGGATCCTATGGATATTGACCGGAACTTCTGAATTACAAAGCTGGGGGAAGATGAAGGAGACTGTTAAGCTAGAGCTAATACAAGATGAGAATTTTCATAACAATAAGAACTTGGATTAATACTTCATCATTCAAATTGAATTATAACTAATGAAGAGACGTGCTCGTCACGAATACACAAAACGATTAAATTATAAAAATTATGTCTTAACTCTATTGATGATGCTTACGTACATTGGTTTATTTTTGGAGATTCGTTAAGGTTTATTACGTGAAGGATTTTCACAACAATAAGGACTCAGATTAAAACTTTGAATAAATTATGGATAATAACCTATCTATTGACGAGACGTCCTCATTGCGAATGTACGTTAAATCTTATTATAAAATTAATGTTTTAACTTGATGGAATTGCATAGGCCCTAATTCTTTTGTTAGATGCGTGAATAGATATCGGGTTGATCCATTCAAAAGCGCTTATAATTAAATCAAACAAACTTACATTGCTGCTCTTACCAGTCAAAGATGAGTGTACTAAAGAGTCATCTTAGATAGCAAGTACCGTGGATAACTTAGAATAGTAAAACTTGATAGTTTGGGCAAATAAAACCCAATTTATATACAGAACCAGCCCTTGTTTATTTCTTTTGCGGTGTTTTGTTGATGGTCGCTCCCCTGTTCGATCCACTTTTTGCGACATTTTTGCCATAACTATTTTTTTTTAACCAAAATTATTGGTAGAATCTATTTCCATGGCGATCCTCCAAGGAAATTATCAGCAGGTATAACAGGAGATCAACGGTTTCAAGTCCGACGTATTTAGCCCCAGATGGGGCTGATGAATTTTTCGGGTTGCTGCCCTCTACTCAGTTTGCAGAGGGATTGCAGGATTGCACTCAAATAATTAAAATGTTGGTTATTGTTAGTTGCTTGGGTTGGGGGATATAATTTTGCTTTCCTGGAAATCGCCGCTGATTTTGTGGGCTTTCTGCAAGGAATCATTTTCACGATAATATCTTTTGCCGGACTTGCTGTTCCCTATGTTATTGGAGCGCTCACACCCAACGTAATAGGCCTACTCTTATTTTTAAAATAGAAGTAGAAAAGAAATATAAGTAATTTTATTTATCTGTTGCATTTCAGGGAACGCAAGATGAATGGAGCCATGTTTACATCATGTTCGGAGGACTGAATTTCGCGGCCGGGATCCTATGGATAATAACAGGAACTTCCGAATTGCAAAGCTGGGGGAAGATGAAGGAGGTTAAGCTAGAGCTTATGGATGAAGAGACTTTCACTGTAGCCGATAAAAACAAGGATTCAGATTAGAAGCTTCCTTTTTTCCTTGATTTCATCCGACACGGGTTGAATAGTAATGCTATTTGTAGACGTGCTCGCGAATACACAATAAGTTTAACTTGGTGCCGATATATTGTATATAGTTAATTCTCTAAGATGTGTGAAGGTGATCCATTCAAAATCGCTCATTTAGTTTTGTTTTTTAACGCTCTCAAACGCAGTTGGTACGTAAACACTTACAGTGCTGCACTATGCCATTTGAAGATGAAGGATCACCTTGGATCGCAAGTAAAATTTAGGAGAAAGTAAAAGATAACTACTTAGGGTTAATTCTTTTATATACATTTAGCACCACCCTTATTTTGCAGTTCCCGATTGATAGTCGCTCTAATGTGCGCTGCATGCACCTTCTGCGGCACTTTTGCAACCATTAACCTCGGTCAAGAGCAGCTCATATTATTTATAGTCTTAAACATATATTTTATTGATAATTGCGATTTTTCGTATTAGGAATGGTTATCGTTTGCATGGAGAAATCATCATCTTGTAACGCATCATTCTCAATAATATCAAATTCATCAACATTTAGCAATCAGACAGACTGCAATAGCACGGATTCTCAGGTGACTACAAAAAGCATAAATGAAAAACAGAAATAAACATATTTATTGATTTGAATATAACAGAATGAAGTGGGTTTTTGGAGTAAAGAAGAGCAAAGTCTCCTGTTCGGCGCCTTTGCTTACGGGGGCGTAGGAGTCCAAGTGGCAATCGGCTGGCTCAGTGACCAATACGGCAAAACTAAATTTCAAATGTACATTGAAAAACTTATACCAGTTAAAAACGCTTTATCAAACTAAATTCCAAGTTCAGAATTTTGGGGTGCGCTATTTTAGGAGTTCTATCATTCATTTCTCCTATCTTAATAATGAAAGCCAGTGTTCCATACTACTTCGCAGTTCGACTGATTCAAGGTGCGGCTATTGTAAGTAATAACTAAATATTAACAATTTTTAAAATATATATATTTTTAAAAACAAAGATATTTTTAGTGTTCTGCATTCGCTTCTGTAATGCCTCTTGTGAATCGCTGGATCACCATCAGGGAGCAAGGTCTCATCCTGAGTCTCTCTTTCGCCGGTTACGGTCTAGGAAACGCGCTTACCTACCCACTGTCGGCACTACTTTGCGAATACGGCGGATGGGCCTCCATTTTCTACTTTTCCGGTGATGACAACTTTCAAACGGTTTATAAATTATTAATATATATAATATGTTTGACCTAATAATCAGGGTTTTCCACTCTCTCTTGCTGTCTTGCCGCACTTTTCCTTGTTTACGACACACCTGCGCTACATCCGCGCATCGGAGTAATAGAGAAACAATACTTGCTCACTGCTACTCAAACTGTACGTTTATATGAACAGCCATGACTGGAACAGCTACTGTAATGATTATTTACAATTTTAAAAAGCAGACAACGAAGCGGAAAAACCATTATCCCGTGGATGAAAATTGCGCGCTCTGTTCCAGTTTGGGCCGCCTTCATGTCCTACTTTTTATACTACTCTGCCAAAGTTGGCACTTTGGTTTACCTGCCACTCTATCTCAGCGAAGCTGTAGGCCTCACTGTCTCTGAAGTATGTAACACCAATAGTTTATTTTCAAATGACATTGAATAACGATTTAATTTTATGTGAAAAAGAACGGAATCTTTTCTGCACTACCTTCCGCTATGTCCTTCATCGTTCTACTGATTTTGGGACCCATTTTTGATGCTACCCGCAAAAGGAAGTGCTTATCTGACACTGTTTTAAGAAAAATATGGCACTCGATAGGAACGATTCTACCTGCAATAGTATTATTCGGCGTGAGTCAGCTTGATACCACTCAAAACAAATACATCGTTATTGCTCTACTTACTCTAGCAAACGCGATTAGCGAAGGTATTAATATTCTAAATTTGAATATACTCTTAGGCAACAATATAAATATGCTTAACTTATTAAAGCGGCAATTTCGGGAGGATTCGTGTACTGTTTACTGGATTTGGCTCCCGATTTCGTTGGGATCTTGTACGGTCTTTGTGTGACTGCCATATCCGCCGGAGGATTTCTCGTTCCACTGGCCGTGTCGGCAATTGTTCAAAATGTAGGCTCTATCATATAATAAATTCAGTTCTAATGCTATTATACCTTTTTTTTTGTCTATCAAAGGGAACTTCTGAAGAATGGAATTATGTGCTCATTCTGTTTGCGTGTTTGTACCTATCGACTAGTTTTGTCTTTGTACTGTTCGGCTCCTCGGAGCTTCAGAGTTGGGGAAAACAGAAGAAATTCGGAGAAGAAAGTAGTAGAATAAGACAAGAAGAAAGTCTGATGGCTATTACATAAATTTGGACATTTATTATCCAATAGTTATTTGTGCTTCCTTGTTGATGAAATAAAAGTCGATACTGATGCAATAATACTATTGCAGAGTTCTATTTATAAATTCGTTTAATTCAGCCATGACCTTATTGTGAATCTTTTTCACGCATAGAGTGGCAGTCTTTTATAGATTGCATCATTGTAAGTAAATGAAGCCCAGATACATTTCATATAAAGTAACCACTTATGAATCAATTTCAGCACGGCCACAGTTCCCAAAATGACTTCACAGGTTGGAAACGTTCAAATTCTCAGTCGTAAGTCACTTATTATTATTTATTGAATGAATTTTTAAAGTGTAATGTTGATTCAGCCGCTCTTTTCGGAAGCTGTCGTTTGATTATCTCCCTAATGGCGATGGGCGGAATGTTTTTGGGCATCTTTATGTCCATTAATCTAAGTATGGCCGTTGTTTGTATCAACAGCAATAGGACGGATTATCAAATTAGAAATGATAGCATTTCTGATGTAAGGTCTTAAAATTTAATAATATTTTAAATATTTGCTTTTAATATGATTTGCCTTCATAGGAAAGTGATCTATACATTGACAAACCAACACAAGGTTTGCTTTTAGGTGGCGTGTATTATGGAATGACAATCACTCAGATTCCAGTCGGATGGATATGCGATAAACGCGGGAATTTCAAACTATTTATGTAAAATTGAATAATAATATAAGCTCGCTAGGATTTAGTTATAATTATTCATTTTATAAAAGGATATTGGGAGCTTCCGTGCTTGCCGTGGGATCTCTTTTGTCTCCAATTATCCTAGAATCCGCTGGAGTGTCTTATTTCTTCGCTCTGCGAGTCTTACAAGGCATTTCAATTGTAAAATGATTTACAGTTATATTAAGCTATAATTGAAAGAAATTAAATAGAAATTATATCAGGGATGTATATTCATTCCCGTTATAAATTTGATTTATCGCTGGTCGACGCCAATTGATCGAGGGCTACTGGTTGGAGCAGCTACTCTTGGCCCATCGATTGCTTATTCAGCCGCCTATCCAATGTTCGGATTGATTTGCGAACATGCCGGAGGATGGAGGTCTATATTCTATTTTGCAGGCGCTCTCGGTCTGACGTGGTCATTTTTGGCTGTCTTTCTCCTTCATGACAGCCCTTATAGTCATCCTAGGATTACTGTCGAAGAGATGCAATATCTTTCACAAACAACGACATCGCATTCTAAGGTCTACTCTAAGTAGCTCATCTCCAATTATAATCATATCTAATCTTCTAAATTACAGAAGAAACCCAAAGTAATCGTTCCATGGAAACAGATGGTAGTGTCTGTACCAGTTTGGGCTCTTTTATTAACCAACGTCTTCTTCTTTGCTGCTTACAACTGTATCGCAGTCAATATCTCCATTTTCATGAAGGACGTACTGGGTCTCACCGCTACCGAGGTAATACTGAATTCCAAATTACTACAATCAAGCCGAATAACATTTTAGAAATAAAATTTAGATTGGGATTCTATCTTCTTTGCCATTTATTGGAGTTGTTCTCTTTCATGTTTTATCTGGCCCATTATACGATTACGTCTGCAAAAGAAGTTTCCTCTCTGTAACAGCAATTAGGAAGATCTTCACAATTGCGGGTATACACATGTTAATACTTGAATCACGCTCGATATAATCGTACCATATTTTCTTTGTTTTGTTTGCAAAGGAACATGGATTCCAGCAGCTTTACTTCTGGGAGTCAGCCAAATGTCTCCACAACATAAGTACTGGATCATTGGCATGATGACTGTTGCGTATTCTCTAGCAGAAATCGGTTGGGTTGCTGGATATTTCTTCAGTTCGATAGACATGGCCCCAAGTATGAATTTCATACTAATATTAAAAAATAAAAATAAAATATATGGTTTTTTTTTGTAAACTGCAATTATATTCAGGTTTTATCGGCCTCCTTGGTGGAATAATAAGAACTGGTGGACTCTTAACAGGATTCGTCACACCTGTCATAGTCTCCCTTTTAACACCAAACGTAAATAGCGCTAGATGAGTAAAGCGCTAACGCAGTACCGTATGAAAGTAATAATAAAGTATAACAATTAACTTTACAGGGGGACCAATTAGAATGGAGCCACGTCTTTTTCTTCATCAGTGCTCTTTTCATAGCTTCTGGCTCGGTGTTCACAGCTTTTGGAAGCTCCAAACTACAAAGTTGGGGCCGCGTTATGACAGATCAAGAGAAATCGATTGAAAGAGAGATGTCACAATAAATACTGGTTTAAATTTTTTACTTAATTGAATACAGGGATTCAATCGTTGAAGAATGTTAAATATAGGACGGGATGGATGTCGGCATAAAATAATATGTTACATTGTTATGAATTTATTATTTAAAATTCTATGAAAAATTGGTGATGTTTATAGGTGATCTAAAATGTTTTTTGCGGGACCGGCTAATTAGCGGACCTAGTCCGCGGACTTGGAGTTCCTAAACGGCGGACTTATGGGTAATCGGCGGACTTTTGGGGGAGCCAAAAAACGGCAGACTAACCTTGGGGATTTACAAAAAATTATTTAACCGCCTAGGTTACTAAAACTAATTATGCAACGGAGAATTCGGAATAAAAACGTAATGCTTCGCAGTAACTGGTGTTTTGCCAACAACGAAAATATAGATATGAATAATCAAATTTTTAAAAATACCATGTTCACGAGAGAAAAATAATTTTTAAACTTAACATGGGTTGAAAATGTTTTTAAAATGAAAGGTGAGCTTCGCTATTTTTAATCTGTCCCTACTTAAAGGCTACACTATTTTGTAGAAGGTTTAGCTATTTAGCTGGAAAACTAGGTTCCCATAGAGTACCAAGTAGGGAGAAGATCAAGGATGCACCTGGGGTACACGTAAGCACGGTATATATTGGCGATGGCTGGGTCAAGAGGCCCCGAGCCCGCGAGTGTCTGTAGAGCCAGGTAGCTCCAGAGATTATGTTTTAAAGGTAAACGGACCTTGAGGCCCCAAATGGAGTTTGATAGACCGGAGCCAGCGTAGAGCTAGGATTTGGGTTGCAAACGGAGTTTTTTAAAATTCACAAAATGGGCTTGATAATTCAAAACCGGTGAAAACGGTGGTAAATTTTTATGTGCTTGTTATATTTATATTTTTTTATCGGCCATCTTAATTTTTGTACTGGTCGGTTCGTCGGAGCTCCAGAGTTGGGGAAGGCAGAAACTAATTCGGAGAAGACAATACAAGTAGAATGAACATAAATTCGATAAATTGAGCATATTTTCTTATCGTTTGCTGTGTTATTTGCTTGTTGATGAAATAATAGTTCAAGTAGCAGCTTGCGAGCTGATCAATGATATTCATGAATTCATCTCCGTGCCGATTTTATTATATTATAGCCGTGATCTGATTGCGAATCTTTACGCGCAAGCAGGCTTCCTCTTCTAACAAAAACTGCCACAGTTTTTAAAATGACTTTGCAGAATGAAAACGTTCAAATTCTCAGTCGTAAGCTAGTCACTTTGTTTTTAAAAGAATGCATACCTAGCTGTTTAATTTAATCATCATATTTTTTTTAGCTGCCCTATGGGGAAGTTGTCGTTTGACTATTTGTCTAATGTCAATGGGTGCCTTGTTTTCGGCCATATTTATGACGACTGATCTCAGCATGGCCATTGTTTGCATCAACAAAAATAGAACTGACCATCAAATGGGGAATTATAGCGATTATGTAAGATTCCAAAAAAGGTATTGAATGTGAAGATGTATTCTTCTTAATTTTTTTTTTTGTCTTAGGAAAGCGAAGAGCTTTATATTGACAAACCGACGCAAGGTTTGCTCTTGAGTGGCGTTTATTATGGGAGGACAGCCACCCAAATTCTGATTGGATGGATATGCGACAAACGCGGCAATTTGAAACTCATTATGTAAGTCAGTACAATCGGATTTTTTTTTTCATCGCTTTCCTATGATTATATTAAAGGATACTTGGGGCTGCCACGCTGAGTCTGGGATCTTTGCTCGCTCCAACTATGCTGGAACTCGCTGGAGTGCCTTATTTCTTTGCTCTTCGAGTCTTACAAGGCATTTTATTTGTAATTGTATATACTTTAGTCACTCCTGATCGATAGCTGGTATCCTATTTTAATAAGTAAAGATATGCCCTATTATTTATTAGAGTTTAGTTTTTACTCCCGTTATAAACCTGCTGAATCGCTGGTCAACACCCACTGATCGAGGGTTGTTGGTCGGGGCAGCAACTATCGGCCCACCGATTGCGTTTTCAATCGCCAATCCTATATTCGGATTCATTTGCGAATACGCTGGTGGATGGAGATCCATTTTCTATTTCTCAGGATCTCTCGGTCTTCTGTGGCCCTTGTTGGCCAGCATTCTTCTTTATGATAGTCCTTACAGTCATCCTCGTATTGCTGTCGAAGAGTTGCAGTATCTTTCACAAAACTCGACATCGAAAATTCCAAAAGTAGCAGTTCCATGGAAACGGATGATAAAGTCTGTTCCAGTTTGGGCTCTTCTATTTACCAACGTCTTCTACTTTGCTGCTTCCAACTCAATCGGAGTCAATTTGCCGATTTTCATGAAGGACGTACTGGGTCTCGCCGTTACCGAGGTCTAGAAAATATTCAACTCAGTTTTCTTAATCAAATAGTAAATCAAGGAATTCGATAAAAAAAAAATAGATCGGATTTCTTTCCTCATTGCCATGCATTGGAAATCTTCTCTTTCATATTGTAGCAGGCCCATTATACGATTACACTTGCCAAAGAAGTTTCCTATCTGTAACAGCAATTAGGAAGACCTTCACAATTGCGGGTATACATATTGTTACTTTAATGCTCTTAAACCACTAAACTATTATTTGTTTTATTTGAAAGGAACATGGATTCCAGCAGCTTTACTTCTGGGAGTCAGTCAAATGTCTCCACAATACAAATACTGGATAATCGGACTAATAACTGTTGCCTATTCTCTAACAGAAATCGGTTGGCTTGCCGGATATTTCTTCAGTTTAATGGATATGGCTCCAAGTATAAATTGTTTACGCAATTTTTGTTTTATCATGACTTTATGTATTTACGATTATATGCAGGTTTTATTGGTATCCTTGGTGGAATAGTTGGGACTGGTGCCCTCCTTACAGGATTCGTTACACCCGTCATCTTATCTGTTTTAACCCCAAATGTAATTAAAGCTGAGTTTCAGACGGTGCAAAAATTTATGAATTTTAATTCGTTCAACCATTTTCCTTATAACAGGGAACGCAAATAGAATGGAGCTACGTCTTTATCTTTATTAGTGTTCTATACATAGCTTCTGGATTGGTTTTCGCAGTGTTTGGAAGCTCCAAGCTACAAAGTTGGGGTCGCGCTAATACAGATCAAGAAAAAACGATGGAAAACGAGTTGTCATAAGAATTTATGCTTTTTTTTCTTAACTTTTAATTGATGTAAATAGTGTTTGAATTGTTTAAAGATCTGAAATACATACGAGCGATGGATGTAGAAACAAATTATTACATTTGTATTGTATGATTATTCATTTTCATTATAGCCTGATTTATAGTCTGATTGGTGTTCCTGTACTTGGTGGTCCCTTTCTTACCTGCTTTCTTCATCGCGCGAAAGCGGGACCATAGTGGCGGGACTGCGGGAGCTATTTTTAAATTTTTTAAATTTTTTAACCTTTCGAAGAAAACTCGCTAGATGTCGTGGATTGTCCTATGTGTCGCTTTTAATAAGTTTCGAATGCCGGCGCCGCTGCAGGCCTGCAGCCCGGCATCCGTAGTGGTTGCCATGGTGCTCACTCGCTATTCGGTCAGCAGACGATCTTTTTCCTTATTCTGAATTACAGAATCCAACGTTTGACCAATTTCACGTCCTTTTTTTTCTATTTTCATCTCTTCAATCAAAATTTATTCAGCTATTAGATAATTCCCCCACATGTTATTATTTACACTCTTCCTGTACTTGTAATTCAATTCGGTGCTAATATTTGCTAGCACTTTGCATACGACTAGTCATAAAAAAGATGGTGCTTAATGATGCTAAGATGGAAATTGACATCTGGAAAGGTGACTGGGGTTTACCATCTATTGATGTTCAGTGCCTTGAAATCATGGTATATTTGTTTATTTATACAATCATACAACTTTTATCAATTTTTATCTGTTTGTAGTCATATGCAAAATTTGCTGGAGCTCCACTGAAGTGCCGGATTACAAATAATCCTTTCAAGACACCTAATGGATCCTTACCTGTGTTCCAACATGGCAACAATGATTGTCTAACAAAGTTTGATGAAGTTGCAGCCTACTTTAGAAAAAATGTAAATTCAGTCAACTTTAAATATGATTTATTTACATCATGCTAAATTTTCTATGCTTTTGTAGAATCACAGTGCTGACTTTGAGTTGTCACCCAAACAATGTGCTGAAGTGTGAGTATATATTTCTTTTAATAGTCTTAAATAATAATATAATGATTTCTTATTTTAACTATACCCAGATATGCTTATTCACAAATGGTGTATGAAAAACTAGTTCCAGCCCTTCAATTTGTCTGGTGGATCGACGCCAAAAACTTTGCGGAATTTACACGTCCCGTGTACGCCAAACTATTACCATTCCCTTTGAATTTCTACTACCCAGGACAGTATGAGAAGGCAGCCAAGCAACTAATTGCCTCACTCTATGGCCAAACAGATGACCTGAGCGTAATTGAAACAGCTGTGAGTAGTACATTGAACTCGCGTAATTTAAATGAATTAAATTTGTTTTTTTAAATAATTGACCTAGGTGTACAAGCAAGCGGAAGAATGCATCAGCCTATTAGCCCCTAAATTGGGGACAAGGACTTCTTTTTTGGACAATCTCCTACGTCGCTGGATGCAGTTGTCTTCGCCCATTTGGCTCCATTACTGAAAGCCCCGTTACCAAGCGCCGCCCTGCAGAATCACCTTTAAAGCGTGCACCAATCTGAGCCGCTTTGTCCGGCCGGATACTGCAGCGGTACTTCCCAAAAGACCTTCAAGGTATACCAAGCATGGAAAAACAATATGTTCCAAACGAGATCACCAATAAAAATAAAAATGACAAATCAATCTGGCAGAACACGAGCAGAAAGAACGTCAGAAAGTCAAGCAGGCAGAAACGACGACCTACGACGATGCCGAATTCCCTCACAAATTTCGTAATTTCAGTATCGCTACGGCCCTGGCCGCCATTTCCATGATCCTCTACGCTACATCTACAGGCATTATTCAGGTTAATTACTTATTTTATGTTGTTAAACGATCTTTTAAAATTGATTGTTTTCCTCTTTATAGGTGGTTCCGGTCAATGAAGACGATGAAGAGGAATGAGCTGGATTAAACCTCTATATAGTCTTTATAGTAGACATCTATGTTGTTTTTCCTCCCTCTGTTTCTGATTTTTGTGCTCAAATAAGACCTGGAATTATTATATGCATTTGTCTTTTTTTGTGTATTTTTATTAGTTATCCCACACACACAAAAAAAAATGTTGATAGGAAATCAAAGAAGAGAGTAATAAGAAAGAAAAAAAAATCTTCTGAATTGTACGGAAAAATATTTATAATTGTAAAATAAGTGAGGAGACCAAAAAAACACACGGGGGAGGTGATTTACGTACATAATGCTTTGGTAAAAAGGGATTCACACAAACACTTATTTAGGGGGGTGATGGCCTTTTCATTCGCACAAGTTCGATTGGAAGAAATAAGGTTGGGGAAAGTGGACATCAGCTGATTGATATTGGGAGATGACTGTTTAGTTTTTCCTTATTTCCTCGGGCTGCTGCTGTCGATGCTGCCCAAAGTTGGTGGGGGATTTTAGGATGTCGGCTCTTTGGCGCAAAATAAAAGAAACAAAACACACGACTTCATATGGAATTCCCGAGTCACGCCCACCTGGGTCCTAGCCGGTCACGTCACAGTTTAATGCCGCCCCAAGTGCAAACTATGTTCTCAAAAAGAGAGTCGAATCGAGCGGCTCTTTATTCGAGAGAAAAACAACTTGAAAGGGCCATCAGCCACGCGATATCAAACACGATACGATGAATCGATATGGGTCGGGGCGCGACATCACTTATTGGAACCGGATTTTTCATTTTTACAGTATATGTCTTATTTTTTCTGTTTTCTTTTGTAGGTGATTTATAATAACAATTAAAAAAGTAAAATTACTGAATTTTTTTTTTTACTGAACTTCTGGATTATATGAGCATCGCAGATATTACAACACGACAATAATAATCTTCGATATTCTCTTTCAATTCCCTTGATTGATTGAATACAAAAGAAGTGGCTATTAAACTATATACTGCAATGTAAAAGGATCAGAGTCGTTACGATTTCTTTTCTTCTCCTTTTCTTGTTGTTATTGTTTTTAGCAATCGTAGTAGACGGAACGGACGTCAGCCAGAGCGGAACTGAGACTAGAGCTTGCTGCTGCTGCTGCCTTGTGGTCGCGGCGGCGGTGGCGGCTGGAATAGTTTCGTAAAGGGGCTCGGATTTCATCAGGACGTATTCAGCGGTTTGGTGCTGAAGTTGATGTTGAGGACCCCCGGGATTCTCCATTGGAGCAGCTCCGTCAGCCGATGAAGAGCTGCCATAGAAGCCGGCAGAGGAGCAGTTTGCCGAGACACTGGTTGCGTGATTCGCACCGTATCCGCTCAGGTACTTGTCGAACTCGGAGCGATCTATGTCGCCGTCGATTTCTGCAATGACAGGCAGGAAATTCTCGCTCGATCCTAAAGTAAATTATACAATTTTATAGATCTCTTCAAGTTGATTCTAAATATTATCTTATTCCTAATTATAAACGAATTTTAGGCCTGCTAATTTGCATTTAAGGTAGACACTACGACAGTTTTTGATCGTTTCTAAAGCATTACGGGTATCACACATTATCTTAGTTCCAATGAGCTTATACTGGTAAACTGATTACGCATTATGATAGATCTCTTTAAGCTGATTTAGAAAAGTATAAATATAATATTGCAATACTATATTTACCGTTGTCGCCGTTGTTATACTCGCAGTACTCGTTGTATGATTGCTGAGGAGGCGGATTGTAATAGTTCCCTTGTGAGAAGAACTGTGCTGCAGCCGAAGGGTAATGCTGATTATTACTGCTCTCCTGATGAGATTGATGAACGTTGTGGTGCTGGTATCCTCCTTGTTGCTGATGATGTATCGCGCTCGTATTATTACTCATCATCGTAGGCCTATAAGGATGAGACACGCTTCGAAGGAAAGCGGAAGCGGACGAAAATTTGTGCTCCAACTGGAAGAAAGCTCCTCCAGAACCACCACTCTGTAGATGACGTTGGTGCTCTGCTTCTAATTGGAGATCTTCTTGTTCCATGGGCGACATCTCCGGTGTAGGTAAAGATCCTAGGCAGTTACCGGTACTCGACTTGCTGCTGTGTGATGTTGCTGATGATGGTGATGCTGTTGGGCATGATGATGATGACCTCCAACAGCCGCTGGAGGATCTAATTTGGAATAAGGTTCAGGACTTCCTTGAGGAGAAGAATCCGGGGTCTGGATCCCTCCGTTGCATTGAAAAGAGCTACTTCCAGGTCGTCCATACATTTCACCGGGTTTCACAACGGCATGAGATCCGGAATGACATCATTAGTTGCACCAGCAGCACTGCCTTTTTTGGTACCTGAAGGACAGTTGGCCGCAGTCCCGCCGGGTCTCTTCACCTGTTTGCGCCTTCTAGGTCGGTACTTGTAGTTGGGATGCTCCTGCAAGTGGATCACTCTGAGCCTTTCTGCTTCTTCGACGTAAGGCCGCCTTTCTTGTGGTGCTAGGCCTTTCCATTTCTTGCCTAATACATAATAGAAAACAAATAATTAATCAACTTTCAAAACTTTTGAAACCAGATTCTTTTTTTTGTTTGAGGTTGCGAGAGGTTTCGCGCTATTTTAGGACGGAAACGGTGGGGGCGCACCACGGGTTACGTAAACCGATACCCTCCTAATGGTTTCAAGGGTGTCATATGAACCAAAAGAGAGAAGAAAAAAAAAGCTAGAGCCTTCAGAAGAAGAAAAAAAGAATTTCGAAAGAATTAATAATCTAGGTGCGCATTGTTTGTAAGGCCGTGTTATAGAGCAAGATTCATGATTATTTTAATAACGATACTTTTCAGGGCTCTTTATGGTTTTTAATCAAAGGCTCTCTTCGCCTCCTATGTATTTTGTGTTGCTCTTTTTTTTTCTTTCCTTCAGGTGGGTCGTTAACACGCAAGCCGTTAATTACCCTTGTTATATTCCGTGTTCGGGGCTCGTAATAATCACAATCCGCTCATACCTATTTTACGAAACGTGTGATGCTGGTAAAAAAAAGAAAGAAAAAGTTACAGTGGCTATATGGAATCATTTTACGGCGGCCTTTAATGTCAAGTAGCTATTACTAAGGGAGAGAGAGAAAAAATGGAATATTGAATATTATTTCTTCAGTTCAAATGTCGCGCCACTCGTTCGACAGCTAACAATTTATCAATAGACATATCTTTTTTCTTCTTTCCAAAATGTTTTTGTGTTTGCTGCCCTGCTGATCGGTCTGTCCCATCTCTTTTTGACCCTAAAAACCGGCGATGGCAATCGTTTATCTATATATTTCTTTCTAAAGGCGACCTCATGTGTGAACCAGGATCGTTCATCAAAAACCTCTTTTTTTATTTTATCAGAGAGAGAGTTGGAATTCACACGGTATATCCAAGGTGAGGGCGGCAGTGTTTTGTCATCACAAGGGATAGACTTGGAATCGATAATTATCAGTCGATCGACACGACTGGTTTTTTTTTCTTCAAAGACCATTTGTCTCTATCGTCCACACACAAAAAATCCTGTTCGACTGGAATGCTTATGAAACATAAAAAATGAATTTCGACATCACAGAGCGACACCTTCTAAATCGGGCTGACCACGGTGGGGATCCATCATCATCAAGTAGACGGACCCCCTAACAGAGTTGCTGTATGTAATCACGTCGCCGCCCTGACCACAAAATGAGGCACCTATTTTGTCCCTCATTCACGCTCCATCAACTTGTTTCAGAAAATTCCTTTTCTAATTATCTTTTTGGACGACATAAAGATGATGAGCACAGAGTATACCGACACTCTTTTTTTCTAATTAAATTAAATTAAATTTTTATTTAGAGAGGTCGTGACAACGCCTTGATATGGTACATCACAATTTTTTTTTAAAGAGATCTCTATTGCACGGACACGATAGATAATCCAGATCCACTCATTACATAACGGTACGATCGTTGATGATCAACCCGCCCTGTTTTTATTTAAAATTTTTTTTCTCATACCGCCAAAAAGGGTATTGCGCTTAAAGAGAGAGAGGTCGTTTCTATATGATGAGTGTTTGTGAATTTTCACACCAAAACGAAGGAGAAAAATTTCTCTCTAAATGTTCGCCCTCGATGAGTAGCGCGCGCAATCGACGATGGGAACCAGGTCAGTCGCTAGGGAAGAAACGGTGAAAAAAAAACTAACCGAAAAAAAACTTAGTTTTTCTCTCAGAGGGTCGCGGCACTGAGGGGTCACGTCAAACTCTTTCTTTACTATATTGCAAAGGACCCCCTCTCTTTCCCCAATGTATATTAGCCTATGGTAGTTACATTAATTAAGACTCGCGGTGATTGAATCTTCTCACGTTTTCTATATCGACACAGATGTAGCGCGACCGACGAATATAAAATCGTCACCTGCGTGCTTTACCATGCGAATAACAGGTGGTAAATACTCGTAAAAAGAACAAAAACAATAAAAACTTTGGACCGGGGCAGCAACACACATTTGAACAAATATGTGTCAGAAAAATAATAATAACTCACCAAGCATCTTGCTCAAGTCTGCATTGTGAAGATCTGGATTTTCATCCGCTAGACGTTTCCGCTCAACTTTTGCCCAGACCATGAAAGCGTTCATAGGCCGACGGACACGTTGCTCCCGCGCCTTCTTCTCGTTAGCTGCCGCCTGTTTGCTGCTTATGCTATTGGAAACCTTATTAGTTGCAGGTTGCTGTTGCTGTTGATTCCACATGTCTGCTTGATGATGATGATGATGATAACCTCCGTGATGATGAGCAGGACGTACCATGTAGCCGTTGAAGTCACCAGCGGGAGGAGTCGCAGACGGACGACTATTATAAAACACGGTCGGGAATCTACCCGCCGATGAAGGACTACTGCTGGATGAAACTGGCGGGTAATTTGAATTACTATAATGTTCAAATGAACTTGTAGATTGTTTTTGCATCTGATGGTATTGATGCTGCTCACTAAATCCCTCCATATTGTTTAGTTTCGTGTGCACGTTGAACGACGATGGCTAAGAGAGGACTGACCACCAACAAGTGGTTCCCCCAACCTCGTATAGCACTGCTGCTAGAGTGCAAGTCGTGGCCCCTGGCGTCGGGTTCCCATAAGCACAGTGAGTCTAGCGACCGACCGACCGACCGACCGACCGAATAAAGGCCTCCACCTCCCGCGTGCGCTAGCTTACAACCCCTCTCTCTCTACTGATGAACTATACCAGGTTATATACATATATTCTCTCCCCCATCATCCATAAAGAGAGAGAAGGGGGTTGTACAAGAGTCGCTTCCGGTGACTGCATAATCAGTGCGCTAACGCGTACTCTTCGCGTCGCGTACACTTCCGAAGTGTAAAACGATACCTGCGCGCAGTACAAAGAAAAGAGAAAAAAAAGGTTCCTTCTTCTTCTTCTTAGATTTTAAATTTTCATTAGAGATAATACTGAAAGAATCCAGTTAATGGAGCTAGCGCACCTCTGTCAGTGATTAGGGAGCCGTATACAGCAGCAGCAGCAGCGCGCCAACACGCTGGGCAAGACCGACGAGCCCTTGATGATCGTATATACAAGACTCCCCGCTGCTTTTTTTCTTTTTCAGGCTCATCCAATCACCATAGGCTCAATCAAGCTGCTGCAGTTGATTTAATTTGGGAAGCGCATACATCAGACGCAGAGAAAGAAGAAGCTAAATTTTATTAAAAAAAAAAGAGTTGGGAACTTTTTTTCCACGTGAACATGACAAGGACATCTCGTGCAGTTCAAACAAAAAACGAAAAATGTCGCAACATCCGTTAATACATGTATCGATCAAAATCAAAAGCGTTATATGGAAGTGAGTCAAGGTTCTACAATATTATTGTATTTTCAAGTCCTGTTCGAAAAGAAAAGATCTTTTGTACAAGTAAACAAAACAGAGGGAAAAAAAAAAGTACACGGAATATACTATATCTATAAGGGCGCGGTATATATCGATATTTCCCGCATGTGCATAGTCCACCAGATTGCGCAGCACCTGAATCATAAAATGATCTCTCTCTCTATCTCTGGCTTGCACCGGAACAAAGCGGGGGCTGTATATACAACCTTTGCGTGTGTATGTCATTCCGGCCGGAAGGGCTCGATTAAAGTGAAATTCAGTCTCTCTTTTTTCATTTGTGGTTTTTGATATATATCAATAATATTATAGGTATATACCAATTGAGGAAGGTGTATATTAGAAAGAAGACGCGTGGCAGGTTCCGGATCCGTGATCATCTCTCTTATTTCTTGCTCTACGCGATGACACATAAATGTCTTGCATAAAATAAATCTGGAATCCAGCAGAGAAGAGGGTGAAGAGAGGAAATCACAAATCATCTCTACTCCGACAAGTAGGCGCAGCTAGCGCGATATTTTGCTTCAAACTGATTTCGATGCTCCGGCACGGATAGTTTCCCCCCTTTTCCTATCAGGGAGGAAAAAAATATAAAAAACTGAAGCGGGAAATTCGAATTTATGAATAATCGGCAGCTCGTTAGTGACGAGTTCATTATTATATCGAATGAAAATATTAATAAAAGCAGAAGAAGAAGATTTCCCAGGCGGTCTTTTTCCGAGCAGAGATGGTCATTTATCTCTTTAGAAGAAAGAAATCGAAGCGAAGCGATGCTGGAACTTGTTTTTACCCGTCTGGCACGCCGCGTGCGGATGATTTATTCACGGCGGCGTCTTCGTGACGCGCCGGATTTTCATTCTTTTTCTTCTTATATTCTCCCCAGAACAGAGTCCCCCTCTTCCAATCAGTTGAAAATTTCAACGCCCTCACCCTTATTGCTATATCCTGAGTTCAAATCATTATTAAACGGTTATAATGATGACGCGAAGGGGCGTTTGCCAAACCGTTTTTTCGAAAACGGGTCGAGAAACAACCAAATGATTGGCCCTGTTAATTGGAGATGATTTGTTTTCCTCAATCTGGATCCCACGCTATTTACGTTACGTACTACATTCCTAACGGCCGGCCTAAAGGCAAATGACATCATTTTCATTCTTGTTGTTGTTATGTTGATGTTGTTCAACACGCCCCCTATAAGCCAATCCTCCCGATTAATTGAACGCGTCCGCCACAGGGTAAGGCCTAATCAAGGTTTCTCTGCATAAATAACATCTTCTAAAAAATCATTAGAGGTTTATTTAGAAAAAGAAGTTTGCCTCATCATATCGGCGATTTATTCATCCATCGGGGATGTTCCCTAAATAATAATAAATGGCACACATACACGTCTCTCTGAAGAAGACCTCCTGCTATCAAATGAACCTCAGTGCTGCTGCTGCTGATGCTGTCACGGTGTGTTTTTAATCAACAGCCTTAAAATGGAAAATCCCGAGCTAATTAACTCCAACATGTTTGAGAAATAGACGTTTCAGCAAGGAATGCGCGCTGCTTTCATGGATCTTTCATATTTCACTGTCACTTTTTTTTCTCCAAGAAAGAAATATTCGAATAAGATTTTTGAGGGGGACGACGACGAGGATGTTGTGTCTCCATTTTGGAATGAGAGATCATCGCTCAGCTGAGAGAGTCGTGGAACGTGGCGCGCCCACTCTTGGACACGCATTTGTTGACGTGTGGCTGATCATTATCTCTTTCTTCAAGCATACCAGCGTGAAAGATGTATATGCGTAAGGAATAAACATCTTTATCCTAGGGTGACACGGCGGGGTGCCCATCACGCCACACACGTCTCTTCTTTTTTACTTTACAAAAATTATTAACCGATTTTTTTTTTTCATTGACCTCCATATTTCGCTTTAAAACAATCAGTTCAAAGCCGTGACATCTCCGGCGGACCAAAACCATATTTTGATGATGATATGGTCTATAAGATTCCGTTATAACCTTTCATGAGAAAAGAATTTTTCTATTTTTCTTTTTACGTGTGTAGATCATCACCACCTGTGCTGGCCGGAGCCGACGC
>CM057930.1:9158385-9229158 GCA_030141595.1 Chydorus sphaericus
CAGTTTGGTCCCTTATTTTTACCTACTTGATCTTTTTTTGTTTGCCGTCGTTGGAGGTTTTATGGTGTACTTGCCAATCTACGTAAAAGAGATTCTAAATTTCAGCGTTACCGAAGTATAAAAATCATAAATTACATCAACTCAAAGACCATTCTAGAATACCTTTATAACTTTTAGAACGGTATTTACTCTTCTTTGCCATCCGTGGCGGCCCTAATTTTACGACTACTAGTCGGACCCATTTTCGACCGTGTTCGATCTAGGAACACCCGTTCAGTCACCGTTGTTCGCAAGATATTTCACGCGATAGGTTTTTTTTGTCCAATCAACTTTTATTATTATATGATCAGTTTTTTTTTTAAAATTATATGTCTATCGTTAAAGGCACATTTATACCGGGAATTGCCATGATTGCTGTCAGTCAGATGGATCCAGTATTGCACAAGTATCTCATCGTAGGTGTAGTTACGATAGGTCACGCTTTTTCCGAAGGTATAATACAATTTTGAAATTGCATTGGATTTATTTAAACGCTGATTATTTTTAGTTGCCTGGGTTGGGGTTATACTTTTGCTTTTTTGGATATGGCCCCTGATTTTTTGTGGCAGTCTGCAAGGAATCATTTTAACGATAGTAGCTTCAGCTGGACTTGTTATTCCTATTATTATTGGAGCACTCACGCCAAACGTAATTGTTCATATTATTACTATTCAAATATATTTCACTAATTTATCTGAATTTCAGGGAACGCAAGAAGAATGGAGCCATGTTTATATCATGTTTTGGAGGACTGTACTTCGCGGCCGGGATCCTATGGATATTGACCGGAACTTCTGAATTACAAAGCTGGGGGAAGATGAAGGGAGACTGTTAAGCTAGAGCTAATACAAGATGAGAATTTTCATAACATATAGAAACTTGGATTAATACTTCATCATTCAAATTGAATTATAACTAATGAAGAGACGTGCTCGTCACGAATACACAAAACGATTAAATTATAAAAATTATGTCTTAACTCTATTGATGATGCTTACGTACATTGGTTTATTTTTGAGATTCGTTAAGGTTTATTTACGTGAAGGATTTTCACACAACAATAGGACTCAGATTAAAACTTGAATAAATTATGGATAATAACCTATCTATTGACGAGAACGTCCTCATTGCGAATGTACGTTTAATCTTATTATAAAATTGTTTTAACTTGATGGAATTGCATAGGCCCTAATTCTTTTGTTAGATGCGTGAATAGATATCGGGTTGATCCATTCAAAAGCGCTTATAATTAAATCAAACAAACTTACATTGCTGCTCTTACCAGTCAAAGATGAGTGTACTAAAGAGTCATCTTAGATAGCAAGTACCGTGGATAACTTAGAATAGTAAAATTGATAGTTTGGGCAAATAAAACCCAATTTATATACAGAACCACCCTTGTTTATTTCTTTTGCGGTGTTTTGTTGATGGTCGCTCCCCTGTTCGATCCACTTTTTGCGACATTTTTGCCATAAAACTATTTTTTTTTAACCAAAATTATTGGTAGAATCTATTTCCATGGCGATCCTCCAAGGAAATATATCAGCAGGTATAACAGGAGATCAACGGTTTCAAGTCCGACGTATTTAGCCCCAGATGGGGCTGATGAATTTTTCGGGTTGCTGCCCTCTACTCAGTTTGCAGAGGGATTGCAGGATTTCACTCAAATAATTAAAAATGTTGGTTATTGTTAGTTGCTTGGGTTGGGGGATATAATTTTGCTTTCCTGGAAAATCGCCGCTGATTTTGTGGGCTTTCTGCAAGAATCATTTTCACGATAATATCTTTTTTGCCGGACTTGCTTTCCCCTATGTTATTGAGCGCTCACACCCAACGTAATAGGCCTACTCTTATTTTAAAATAGAAGTAGAAAAGAAATATAAGTAATTTTATTTATCTGTTGCATTTCAGGGAACGCAAGATGAATGGAGCCATGTTTACATCATGTTCGGAGGACTGAATTTCGCGGCCGGGATCCTATGGATAATAACAGGAACTTCCGAATTGCAAAGCTGGGGGAAGATGAAGGAGGTTAAGCTAGAGCTTATGGATGAAGAGACTTTCACTGTAGCCGATAAAAACAAGGATTCAGATTAGAAGCTTCCTTTTTTCCTTGATTTCATCCGACACGGGTTGAATAGTAATGCTATTTGTAGACGTGCTCGCGAATACACAATAAGTTTAACTTGGTGCCGATATATTGTATATAGTTAATTCTCTAAGATGTGTGAAGGTGATCCATTCAAAATCGCTCATTTAGTTTTGTTTTTTAACGCTCTCAAACGCAGTTGGTACGTAAACACTTACAGTGCTGCACTATGCCATTTGAAGATGAAGGATCACCTTGGATCGCAAGTAAAATTTAGGAGAAAGTAAAGGATAACTACTTAGGGTTAATTCTTTTATATACATTTAGCACCACCCTTATTTTGCAGTTCCCGATTGATAGTCGCTCTAATGTGCGCTGCATGCACCTTCTGCGGCACTTTTGCAACCATTAACCTCGGTCAAGAGCAGCTCATATTATTTATAGTCTTAAACATATATTTTATTGATAATTGCGATTTTTCGTATTAGGAATGGTTATCGTTTGCATGGAGAAATCATCATCTTGTAACGCATCATTCTCAATAATATCAAATTCATCAACATTTAGCAATCAGACAGACTGCAATAGCACGGATTCTCAGGTGACTACAAAAAGCATAAATGAAAAACAGAAATAAACATATTTATTGATTTGAATATAACAGAATGAAGTGGGTTTTTGGAGTAAAGAAGAGCAAAGTCTCCTGTTCGGCGCCTTTGCTTACGGGGGCGTAGGAGTCCAAGTGGCAATCGGCTGGCTCAGTGACCAATACGGCAAAACTAAATTTCAAATGTACATTGAAAAACTTATACCAGTTAAAAACGCTTTATCAAACTAAATTCCAAGTTCAGAATTTTGGGGTGCGCTATTTTAGGAGTTCTATCATTCATTTCTCCTATCTTAATAATGAAAGCCAGTGTTCCATACTACTTCGCAGTTCGACTGATTCAAGGTGCGGCTATTGTAAGTAATAACTAAATATTAACAATTTTTAAAATATATATATTTTTAAAACAAAGATATTTTAGTGTTCTGCATTCGCTTCTGTAATGCCTCTTGTGAATCGCTGGATCACCATCAGGAGCAAGGTCTCATCCTGAGTCTCTCTTTCGCCGGTTACGGTCTAGGAAACGCGCTTACCTACCCACTGTCGGCACTACTTTGCGAATACGGCGGATGGGCCTCCATTTTCTACTTTTCCGGTGATGACAACTTTCAAACGGTTTATAAATTATTAATATATATAATATGTTTGACCTAATAATCAGGGTTTTCCACTCTCTCTTGCTGTCTTGCCGCACTTTTCCTTGTTTACGACACACCTGCGCTACATCCGCGCATCGGAGTAATAGAGAAACAATACTTGCTCACTGCTACTCAAACTGTACGTTTATATGAACAGCCATGACTGGAACAGCTACTGTAATGATTATTTACAATTTTAAAAAGCAGACAACGAAGCGGAAAACCATTATCCCGTGGATGAAAATTGCGCGCTCTGTTCCAGTTTGGGCCGCCTTCATGTCCTACTTTTTATACTACTCTGCCAAAGTTGGCACTTTGGTTTACCTGCCACTCTATCTCAGCGAAGCTGTAGGCCTCACTGTCTCTGAAGTATGTAACACCAATAGTTTATTTTCAAATGACATTGAATAACGATTTAATTTTATGTGAAAAAGAACGGAATCTTTTCTGCACTACCTTCCGCTATGTCCTTCATCGTTCTACTGATTTTGGGACCCATTTTTGATGCTACCCGCAAAAGGAAGTGCTTATCTGACACTGTTTTAAGAAAAATATGGCACTCGATAGGAACGATTCTACCTGCAATAGTATTATTCGGCGTGAGTCAGCTTGATACCACTCAAAACAAATACATCGTTATTGCTCTACTTACTCTAGCAAACGCGATTAGCGAAGGTATTAATATTCTAAATTTGAATATACTCTTAGGCAACAATATAAATATGCTTAACTTATTAAAGCGGCAATTTCGGGAGGATTCGTGTACTGTTTACTGGATTTGGCTCCCGATTTCGTTGGGATCTTGTACGGTCTTTGTGTGACTGCCATATCCGCCGGAGGATTTCTCGTTCCACTGGCCGTGTCGGCAATTGTTCAAAATGTAGGCTCTATCATATAATAAATTCAGTTCTAATGCTATTATACCTTTTTTTTTGTCTATCAAAGGGAACTTCTGAAGAATGGAATTATGTGCTCATTCTGTTTGCGTGTTTGTACCTATCGACTAGTTTTGTCTTTGTACTGTTCGGCTCCTCGGAGCTTCAGAGTTGGGGAAAACAGAAGAAATTCGGAGAAGAAAGTAGTAGAATAAGACAAGAAGAAAGTCTGATGGCTATTACATAAATTTGGACATTTATTATCCAATAGTTATTTTGTGCTTCCTTGTTGATGAAATAAAAAGTCGATACTGATGCAATAATACTATTGCAGAGTTCTATTTATTAAATTCGTTTAATTCAGCCATGACCTTATTGTGAATCTTTTTCACGCATAGAGTGGCAAGTCTTTTATAGATTGCATCATTGTAAGTAAATGAAGCCCAGATACATTTCATATAAAGTAACCACTTATGAATCAATTCAAGCACGGCCACAGTTCCAAAATGACTTCACAGGTGGGAAACGTTTCAAATTCTCAGTCGTAAGTCATTATTATTATTTATTGAATGAATTTTTAAAGTGTAATGTTGATTCAGCCCGCTCTTTTCGGAAGCTGGTCGTTTGATTATCTCCCTAATTGGCGATGGGCGGAATGTTTTTTGGGCATCTTTATGTCCATATAATCTAAGTATGGCCGTTGTTTGTATCAACAGCAATAGGAACGGATTATCAAATTAGAAATGATAGCATTTCTGATGTAAGGTCTTAAAATTTAATAATATTTTAAATATTTGCTTTTAATATGATTTGCCTTCATAGGAAAGTGATCTATACATTGACAAACCACACAAGGTTTGCTTTTAGGTGGCGTGTATTATGGAATGACAATCACTCAGATTCCAGTCGGATGGATATGCGATAAACGCGGGAATTTCAAACTATTTATGTAAAATTGAATAATAATATAAGCTCGCTAGGATTTAGTTATAATTATTCATTTTATAAAAGGATATTGGAGCTTCCGTGCTTGCCGTGGGATCTCTTTTGTCTCCAATTATCCTAGAATCCGCTGGAGTGTCTTATTTCTTCGCTTCTGCGAGTCTTACAAGGCATTTCAATTGTAAAATGATTTACAGTTATATTAAGCTATAATTGAAAGAAATTAAATAGAAATTATATCAGGGATGTATATTCATTTCCCGTTATAAATTTGATTTATCGCTGGTCGACGCCAATTGATCGAGGGCTACTGGTTGGAGCAGCTACTCTTGGCCCATCGATTGCTTATTCAGCCGCCTATCCAATGTTCGGATTGATTTGCGAACATGCCGGAGGATGGAGGTCTATATTCTATTTTGCAGGCGCTCTCGGTCTGACGTGGTCATTTTTGGCTGTCTTTCTCCTTCATGACAGCCCTTATAGTCATCCTAGGATTACTGTCGAAGAGATGCAATATCTTTCACAAACAACGACATCGCATTCTAAGGTCTACTCTAAGTAGCTCATCTCCAATTATATCATATCTAATCTTCTAAATTACAGAAGAAACCCAAAGTAATCGTTCCATGGAAACAGATGGTAGTGTCTGTACCAGTTTGGGCTCTTTATTAACCAACGTCTTCTTCTTTGCTGCTTACAACTGTATCGCAGTCAATATCTCCATTTTCATGAAGGGACGTACTGGGTCTCACCGCTACCGAGGTAATACTGAATTCCAAATTACTACAATCAAGCCGAATAACATTTTAGAAATAAAATTTAGATGGGATTCTATCTTCTTTGCCATTTATTGGAGTTGTTCTCTTTCATGTTTTATCTGGCCCATTATACGAATTACGTCTGCAAAAGAAGTTTCCTCTCTGTAACAGCAATTAGGAAGATCTTCACAATTGCGGGTATACACATGTTAATACTTGAATCACGCTCGATATAATCGTACCATATTTTCTTTGTTTTGTTTGCAAAGGAACATGGATTCCAGCAGCTTTACTTCTGGAGTCAGCCAAATGTCTCCACAACATAAGTACTGGATCATTGCATGATGACTGTTGCGTATTCTCTAGCAGAAATCGGTTGGGTTGCTGGATATTTCTTCAGTTCGATAGACATGGCCCCAAGTATGAATTTCATACTAATATTAAAAAATAAAAATAAAATATATGGTTTTTTTTTTGTAAAACTGCAATTATATTCAGGTTTTATCGGCCTCCTTGGTGGAATAATAAGAACTGGTGGACTCTTAACAGGATTCGTCACACCTGTCATAGTCTCCCTTTTAACACCAAACGTAAATAGCGCTAGATGAGTAAAGCGCTAACGCAGTACCGTATGAAAGTAATAATAAAGTATAAACAATTAACTTTACAGGGGGACCAATTAGAATGGAGCCACGTCTTTTTCTTCATCAGTGCTCTTTTCATAGCTTCTGGCTCGGTGTTACAAGCTTTTGGAAGCTCCAAACTACAAAGTTGGGGGCCGCGTTATGACAGATCAAGAGAAATCGATTGAAAGAGAGATGTCACAATAAATAACTGTTTAAATTTTTTACTTAATTGAATACAGGGATTCAATCGTTGAAGAATGTTAAATATAGGACGGGATGGATGTCGGCATAAAATAATATGTTACATTGTTATGAATTTATTATTTAAAATTCTATGAAAATTGGTGATGTTTATAGGTGATCTAAAATGTTTTTGCGGGACCGGCTAATTAGCGGACCTAGTCCGCGGACTTGGAGTTCCTAAACGGCGGACTTATGGGTAATCGGCGGACTTTTGGGGGAGCCAAAAAAACGGCAGACTAACCTTGGGGATTTACAAAAAAATTATTTAACCGCCTAGGTTACTAAAACTAATTATGCAACGGAGAATTCGGAATAAAAACGTAATGCTTCGCAGTAACTGGTGTTTTGCCAACAACGAAAATATAGATATGAATAATCAAATTTTAAAAATACCATGTTCACGAGAGAAAAATAATTTTTAAACTTAACATGGGTTGAAAATGTTTTTAAAATGAAAGGTGAGCTTCGCTATTTTTAATCTGTCCCTACTTAAAGGCTACACTATTTTGTAGAAGGTTTAGCTATTTAGCTGGAAAACTAGGTTCCCATAGAGTACCAAGTAGGGAGAAGATCAAGGATGCACCTGGGGTACACGTAAGCACGGTATATATTGGCGATGGCTGGGTCAAGAGGCCCCGAGCCCGCGAGTGTCTGTAGAGCCAGGTAGCTCCAGAGATTATGTTTTAAAGGTAAACGGACCTTGAGGCCCCAAATGGAGTTTGATAGACCGGAGCCAGCGTAGAGCTAGGATTTGGGTTGCAAACGGAGTTTTTTAAAATTCACAAAATGGGCTTGATAATTCAAAACCGGTGAAACGGTGGTAAATTTTTATGTGCTTGTTATATTTATATTTTTTTATCGGCCATCTTAATTTTTGTACTGGTCGGTTCGTCGGAGCTCCAGAGTTGGGGAAGGCAGAAACTAATTCGGAGAAGACAATACAAGTAGAATGAACATAAATTCGATAAATTGAGCATATTTTCTTATCGTTTGCTGTGTTATTTGCTTGTTGATGAAATAATAGTTCAAGTAGCAGCTTGCGAGCTGATCAATGATATTCATGAATTCATCTCCGTGCCGATTTTATTATATTATAGCCGTGATCTGATTGCGAATCTTTACGCGCAAGCAGGCTTCCTCTTCTAACAAAAACTGCCACAGTTTTTAAAAATGACTTTGCAGAATGAAAACGTTCAAATTCTCAGTCGTAAGCTAGTCACTTTGTTTTTAAAAGAATGCATACCTAGCTGTTTAATTTAATCATCATATTTTTTTTAGCTGCCCTATGGGGAAGTTGTCGTTTGACTATTTGTCTAATGTCAATGGGTGCCTTGTTTTCGGCCATATTTATGACGACTGATCTCAGCATGGCCATTGTTTGCATCAACAAAATAGAACTGACCATCAAATGGGGAATTATAGCGATTATGTAAGATTCCAAAAAAGGTATTGAATGTGAAGATGTATTCTTCTTAATTTTTTTTTTTGTCTTAGGAAAGCGAAGAGCTTTATATTGACAAACCGACGCAAGGTTTGCTCTTGAGTGGCGTTTATTATGGGAGGACAGCCACCCAAATTCTGATTGGATGGATATGCGACAAACGCGGCAATTTGAAACTCATTATGTAAGTCAGTACAATCGGATTTTTTTTTCATCGCTTTCCTATGATTATATTAAAGGATACTTGGGGCTGCCACGCTGAGTCTGGGATCTTTGCTCGCTCCAACTATGCTGGAACTCGCTGGAGTGCCTTATTTCTTTGCTCTTCGAGTCTTACAAGGCATTTTATTTGTAATTGTATATACTTTAGTCACTCCTGATCGATAGCTGGTATCCTATTTTAATAAGTAAAGATATGCCCTATTATTTATTAGAGTTTAGTTTTTACTCCCGTTATAAACCTGCTGAATCGCTGGTCAACACCCACTGATCGAGGGTTGTTGGTCGGGGCAGCAACTATCGGCCCACCGATTGCGTTTTCAATCGCCAATCCTATATTCGGATTCATTTGCGAATACGCTGGTGGATGGAGATCCATTTTCTATTTCTCAGGATCTCTCGGTCTTCTGTGGCCCTTGTTGGCCAGCATTCTTCTTTATGATAGTCCTTACAGTCATCCTCGTATTGCTGTCGAAGAGTTGCAGTATCTTTCACAAAACTCGACATCGAAAATTCCAAAAGTAGCAGTTCCATGGAAACGGATGATAAAGTCTGTTCCAGTTTGGGCTCTTCTATTTACCAACGTCTTCTACTTTGCTGCTTCCAACTCAATCGGAGTCAATTTGCCGATTTTCATGAAGGACGTACTGGGTCTCGCCGTTACCGAGGTCTAGAAAATATTCAACTCAGTTTTCTTAATCAAATAGTAAATCAAGGAATTCGATAAAAAAAAAATAGATCGGATTTCTTTCCTCATTGCCATGCATTGGAAATCTTCTCTTTCATATTGTAGCAGGCCCATTATACGATTACACTTGCCAAAGAAGTTTCCTATCTGTAACAGCAATTAGGAAGACCTTCACAATTGCGGGTATACATATTGTTACTTTAATGCTCTTAAACCACTAAACTATTATTTGTTTTATTTGAAAGGAACATGGATTCCAGCAGCTTTACTTCTGGGAGTCAGTCAAATGTCTCCACAATACAAATACTGGATAATCGGACTAATAACTGTTGCCTATTCTCTAACAGAAATCGGTTGGCTTGCCGGATATTTCTTCAGTTTAATGGATATGGCTCCAAGTATAAATTGTTTACGCAATTTTTGTTTTATCATGACTTTATGTATTTACGATTATATGCAGGTTTTATTGGTATCCTTGGTGGAATAGTTGGGACTGGTGCCCTCCTTACAGGATTCGTTACACCCGTCATCTTATCTGTTTTAACCCCAAATGTAATTAAAGCTGAGTTCAGACGGTGCAAAAATTTATGAATTTTAATTCGTTCAACCATTTTCCTTATAACAGGGAACGCAAATAGAATGGAGCTACGTCTTTATCTTTATTAGTGTTCTATACATAGCTTCTGGATTGGTTTTCGCAGTGTTTGGAAGCTCCAAGCTACAAAGTTGGGGTCGCGCTAATACAGATCAAGAAAAAACGATGGAAAACGAGTTGTCATAAGAATTTATGCTTTTTTTTCTTAACTTTTAATTGATGTAAATAGTGTTTGAATTGTTTAAAGATCTGAAATACATACGAGCGATGGATGTAGAAACAAATTATTACATTTGTATTGTATGATTATTCATTTTCATTATAGCCTGATTTATAGTCTGATTGGTGTTCCTGTACTTGGTGGTCCCTTTCTTACCTGCTTTCTTCATCGCGCGAAAGCGGGACCATAGTGGCGGGACTGCGGGAGCTATTTTTAAATTTTTTAAATTTTTTAACCTTTCGAAGAAAACTCGCTAGATGTCGTGGATTGTCCTATGTGTCGCTTTTAATAAGTTTCGAATGCCGGCGCCGCTGCAGGCCTGCAGCCCGGCATCCGTAGTGGTTGCCATGGTGCTCACTCGCTATTCGGTCAGCAGACGATCTTTTTCCTTATTCTGAATTACAGAATCCAACGTTTGACCAATTTCACGTCCTTTTTTTCTATTTTCATCTCTTCAATCAAAATTTATTCAGCTATTAGATAATTCCCCCACATGTTATTATTTACACTCTTCCTGTACTTGTAATTCAATTCGGTGCTAATATTTGCTAGCACTTTGCATACGACTAGTCATAAAAAAGATGGTGCTTAATGATGCTAAGATGGAAATTGACATCTGGAAAGGTGACTGGGGTTTACCATCTATTGATGTTCAGTGCCTTGAAATCATGGTATATTTGTTTATTTATACAATCATACAACTTTTATCAATTTTTATCTGTTTGTAGTCATATGCAAAATTTGCTGGAGCTCCACTGAAGTGCCGGATTACAAATAATCCTTTCAAGACACCTAATGGATCCTTACCTGTGTTCCAACATGGCAACAATGATTGTCTAACAAAGTTTGATGAAGTTGCAGCCTACTTTAGAAAAAATGTAAATTCAGTCAACTTTAAATATGATTTATTTACATCATGCTAAATTTTCTATGCTTTTGTAGAATCACAGTGCTGACTTTGAGTTGTCACCCAAACAATGTGCTGAAGTGTGAGTATATATTTCTTTTAATAGTCTTAAATAATAATATAATGATTTCTTATTTTAAACTATACCCAGATATGCTTATTCACAAATGGTGTATGAAAAACTAGTTCCAGCCCTTCAATTTGTCTGGTGGATCGACGCCAAAAACTTTGCGGAATTTACACGTCCCGTGTACGCCAAACTATTACCATTCCCTTTGAATTTCTACTACCCAGGACAGTATGAGAAGGCAGCCAAGCAACTAATTGCCTCACTCTATGGCCAAACAGATGACCTGAGCGTAATTGAAACAGCTGTGAGTAGTACATTGAACTCGCGTAATTTAAATGAATTAAATTTGTTTTTTAAATAATTGACCTAGGTGTACAAGCAAGCGGAAGAATGCATCAGCCTATTAGCCACTAAATTGGGGGACAAGGACTTCTTTTTTGGACAATCTCCTACGTCGCTGGATGCAGTTGTCTTCGCCCATTTGGCTCCATTACTGAAAGCCCCGTTACCAAGCGCCGCCCTGCAGAATCACCTTAAAGCGTGCACCAATCTGAGCCGCTTTGTCGGCCGGATACTGCAGCGGTACTTCCCAAAAGACCTTCAAGGTATACCAAGCATGGAAAACAATATGTTCCAAACGAGATCACCAATAAAAATAAAAATGACAAATCAATCTGGCAGAACACGAGCAGAAAGAACGTCAGAAAGTCAAGCAGGCAGAAACGACGACCTACGACGATGCCGAATTCCCTCACAAATTTCGTAATTTCAGTATCGCTACGGCCCTGGCCGCCATTTCCATGATCCTCTACGCTACATCTACAGGCATTATTCAGGTTAATTACTTATTTTATGTTGTTAAACGATCTTTTAAAATTGATTGTTTTCCTCTTTATAGGTGGTTCCGGTCAATGAAGACGATGAAGAGGAATGAGCTGGATTAAACCTCTATATAGTCTTTATAGTAGACATCTATGTTGTTTTTCCTCCCTCTGTTTTCTGATTTTTGTGCTCAAATAAGACTGGAATTATTATATGCTTTGTCTTTTTTTGTGTATTTTTATTAGTTATCCCACACACACAAAAAAAAATGTTGATAGGAAATCAAAGAAGAGAGTAATAAAGAAAGAAAAAAAAATCTTCTGAATTGTACGAAAAATATTTATAATTGTAAAAATAAGTGAGGAGACCAAAAAAACACACGGGGGAGGTGATTTACGTACATAATGCTTTGGTAAAAAGGGATTCACACAAACACTTATTTAGGGGGGTGATGGCCTTTTCATTCGCACAAGTTCGATTGGAAGAAATAAGGTTGGGGAAAGTGGACATCAGCTGATTGATATTGGGAGATGACTGTTTAGTTTTTCCTTATTTCCTCGGGCTGCTGCTGTCGATGCTGCCAAAGTTGGTGGGGGGATTTTAGGATGTCGGCTCTTTGGGCGCAAAATAAAAGAAACAAAACACACGACTTTCATATGGAATTCCCGAGTCACGCCACCTGGGTCCTAGCCGGTCACGTCACAGTTTAATGCCCGCCCCAAGTGCAAACTATGTTCTCAAAAAGAGAGTCGATCGAGCGGCTCTTTATTCGAGAGAAAAACAACTTGAAAGGCCATCAGCCACGCGATATCAAACACGATACGATGAATCGATATGGGTCGGGGCGACATCACTTATTGGAACCGGATTTTTCATTTTTACAGTATATGTCTTATTTTTTCTGTTTTCTTTTGTAGGTGATTTATAATAACAATTAAAAAAGTAAAATTACTGAATTTTTTTTTACTGAACTTCTGGATTATATGAGCATCGCAGATATTACAACACGACAATAATAATCTTTCGATATTTCTCTTTCAATTCCCTTGATTGATGAAACAAAAGAAGTGGCTATTAAACTATATACTGCAATGTAAAAGGATCAGAGTCGTTACGATTTCTTTTCTTCTCCTTTTCTTGTTGTTATTGTTTTAGCAATCGTAGTAGACGGAACGGACGTCAGCCAGAGCGGAACTGAGACTAGAGCTTGCTGCTGCTGCTGCTGTGGTCGCGGCGGCGGTGGCGGCTGGAATAGTTTCGTAAAGGGGCTCGGATTTCATCAGGACGTATTCAGCGGTTTGGTGCTGAAGTTGATGTTGAGGACCCCCGGGATTCTCCATTGGAGCAGCTCCGTCAGCCGATGAAGAGCTGCCATAGAAGCCGGCAGAGGAGCAGTTTGCCGAGACACTGGTTGCGTGATTCGCACCGTATCCGCTCAGGTACTTGTCGAACTCGGAGCGATCTATGTCGCCGTCGATTTCTGCAATGACAGGCAGGAAATTCTCGCTCGATCCTAAAGTAAATTATACAATTTTATAGATCTCTTCAAGTTGATTCTAAATATTATCTTATTCCTAATTATAAACGAATTTTAGGCCTGCTAATTTGCATTTAAGGTAGACACTACGACAGTTTTTGATCGTTTCTAAAGCATTACGGGTATCACACATTATCTTAGTTCCAATGAGCTTATACTGGTAAACTGATTACGCATTATGATAGATCTCTTTAAGCTGATTTAGAAAAGTATAAATATAATATTGCAATACTATATTTACCGTTGTCGCCGTTGTTATACTCGCAGTACTCGTTGTATGATTGCTGAGGAGGCGGATTGTAATAGTTCCCTTGTGAGAAGAACTGTGCTGCAGCCGAAGGGTAATGCTGATTATTACTGCTCTCCTGATGAGATTGATGAACGTTGTGGTGCTGGTATCCTCCTTGTTGCTGATGATGTATCGCGCTCGTATTATTACTCATCATCGTAGGCCTATAAGGATGAGACACGCTTCGAAGGAAAGCGGAAGCGGACGAAAATTTGTGCTCCAACTGGAAGAAAGCTCCTCCAGAACCACCACTCTGTAGATGACGTTGGTGCTCTGCTTCTAATTGGAGATCTTCTTGTTCCATGGGCGACATCTCCGGTGTAGGTAAAGATCCTAGGCAGTTACCGGTACTCGACTTGCTGCTGTGATGTTGCTGATGATGGTGATGCTGTTGGGCATGATGATGATGACCTCCAACAGCCGCTGGAGGATCTAATTTGGAATAAGGTTCAGGACTTCCTTGAGGAGAAGAATCCGGGGTCTGGATCCCTCCGTTGCATTGAAAAGAGCTACTTCCAGGTCGTCCATACATTTCACCGGGTTTCACAACCGGCATGAGATCCGGAATGACATCATTAGTTGCACCAGCAGCACTGCCTTTTTTGGTACCTGAAGGACAGTTGGCCGCAGTCCCGCCGGGTCTCTTCACCTGTTTGCGCCTTCTAGGTCGGTACTTGTAGTTGGGATGCTCCTGCAAGTGGATCACTCTGAGCCTTTCTGCTTCTTCGACGTAAGGCCGCCTTTCTTGTGGTGCTAGGCCTTTCCATTTCTTGCCTAATACATAATAGAAAACAAATAATTAATCAACTTTCAAAACTTTTGAAACCAGATTCTTTTTTTTTGTTTGAGGTTGCGAGAGGTTTCGCGCTATTTTAGGACGGAAACGGTGGGGGCGCACCACGGGTTACGTAAACCGATACCCTCCTAATGGTTTCAAGGGTGTCATATGAAACCAAAAGAGAGAAGAAAAAAAAAGCTAGAGCCTTCAGAAGAAGGAAAAAAAGAATTTCGAAAGAATTAATAATCTAGGTGCGCATTGTTTGTAAGGCCGTGTTATAGAGCAAGATTCATGATTATTTTAATAACGATACTTTTCAGGGCTCTTTATGGTTTTTAATCAAAGGCTCTCTTCGCCTCCTATGTATTTTGTGTTGCTCTTTTTTTTCTTTCCTTCAGGTGGGTCGTTAACACGCAAGCCGTTAATTACCCTTGTTATATTCCGTGTTCGGGGCTCGTAATAATCACAATCCGCTCATACCTATTTTACGAAACGTGTGATGCTGGTAAAAAAAAAGAAAGAAAAAGTTACAGTGGCTATATGGAATCATTTTACGGCGGCCTTTAATGTCAAGTAGCTATTACTAAGGGAGAGAGAGAAAAAAATGGAATATTGAATATTATTTCTTCAGTTCAAATGTCGCGCCACTCGTTCGACAGCTAACAATTTATCAATAGACATATCTTTTTTCTTCTTTCCAAAATGTTTTTGTGTTTGCTGCCCTGCTGATCGGTCTGTCCCATCTCTTTTTGACCCTAAAAACCGGCGATGGCAATCGTTTATCTATATATTTCTTTCTAAAGGCGACCTCATGTGTGAACCAGGATCGTTCATCAAAAACCTCTTTTTTTATTTTATCAGAGAGAGAGTTGGAATTCACACGGTATATCCAAGGTGAGGGCGGCAGTGTTTTGTCATCACAAGGGATAGACTTGGAATCGATAATTATCAGTCGATCGACACGACTGGTTTTTTTTTCTTCAAAGACCATTTGTCTCTATCGTCCACACACAAAAAATCCTGTTCGACTGGAATGCTTATGAAACATAAAAAATGAATTTCGACATCACAGAGCGACACCTTCTAAATCGGGCTGACCACGGTGGGGATCCATCATCATCAAGTAGACGGACCCCCTAACAGAGTTGCTGTATGTAATCACGTCGCCGCCCTGACCACAAAATGAGGCACCTATTTTGTCCCTCATTCACGCTCCATCAACTTGTTTCAGAAAATTCCTTTTCTAATTATCTTTTTGGACGACATAAAGATGATGAGCACAGAGTATACCGACACTCTTTTTTTTCTAATTAAATTAAATTAAATTTTATTTAGAAGAGGTCGTGACAACGCCTTGATATGGTACATCACAATTTTTTTTTAAAGAGATCTCTATTGCACGGACACGATAGATAATCCAGATCCACTCATTACATAACGGTACGATCGTTGATGATCAACCCGCCCTGTTTTTATTTAAAATTTTTTTTCTCATACCGCCAAAAAGGGTATTGCGCTTAAAGAGAGAGAGGTCGTTTCTATATGATGAGTGTTTGTGAATTTTCACACCAAAACGAAGGAGAAAAATTTCTCTCTAAATGTTCGCCCTCGATGAGTAGCGCGCGCAATCGACGATGGGAACCAGGTCAGTCGCTAGGGAAGAAACGGTGAAAAAAAAACTAACCGAAAAAAAAACTTAGTTTTTCTCTCAGAGGTCGCGGCACTGAGGGGTCACGTCAAACTCTTTCTTTACTATATTGCAAAGGGACCCCCTCTCTTTCCCCAATGTATATTAGCCTATGGTAGTTACATTAATTAAGACTCGCGGTGATTGAATCTTCTCACGTTTTCTATATCGACACAGATGTAGCGCGACCGACGAATATAAAATCGTCACCTGCGTGCTTTACCATGCGAATAACAGGTGGTAAATACTCGTAAAAAGAACAAAAACAATAAAAACTTTGGACCGGGGCAGCAACACACATTTGAACAAATATGTGTCAGAAAAATAATAATAACTCACCAAGCATCTTGCTCAAGTCTGCATTGTGAAGATCTGGATTTTCATCCGCTAGACGTTTCCGCTCAACTTTTGCCCAGACCATGAAAGCGTTCATAGGCCGACGGACACGTTGCTCCCGCGCCTTCTTCTCGTTAGCTGCCGCCTGTTTGCTGCTTATGCTATTGGAAACCTTATTAGTTGCAGGTTGCTGTTGCTGTTGATTCCACATGTCTGCTTGATGATGATGATGATGATAACCTCCGTGATGATGAGCAGGACGTACCATGTAGCCGTTGAAGTCACCAGCGGGAGGAGTCGCAGACGGACGACTATTATAAAACACGGTCGGGAATCTACCCGCCGATGAAGGACTACTGCTGGATGAAACTGGCGGGTAATTTGAATTACTATAATGTTCAAATGAACTTGTAGATTGTTGTTGCATCTGATGGTATTGATGCTGCTCACTAAATCCCTCCATATTGTTTAGTTTCGTGTGCACGTTGAACGATGGCTAAGAGAGGACTGACCACCAACAAGTGGTTCCCCCAACCTCGTATAGCACTGCTGCTAGAGTGCAAGTCGTGGCCCCTGGCGTCGGGTTCCCATAAGCACAGTGAGTCTAGCGCCCGACCGACCGACCGACCGAATAAAGGCTCCACCTCCCGCGTGCGCTAGCTTACAACCCCTCTCTCTCTACTGATGAACTATACCAGGTTATATACATATATTCTCTCCCCCATCATCCATAAAGAGAGAGAAGGGGGGTTGTACAAGAGTCGCTTCCGGTGACTGCATAATCAGTGCGCTAACGCGTACTCTTCGCGTCGCGTACACTTCCGAAGTTGTAAAACGATACCTGCGCGCAGTACAAAGAAAGAGAAAAAAAGGTTCCTTCTTCTTCTTCTTAGATTTTAAATTTTCATTAGAGATAATACTGAAAGAATCCAGTTAATGGAGCTAGCGCACCTCTGTCAGTGATTAGGGAGCCGTATACAGCAGCAGCAGCAGCGCGCCAACACGCTGGGCAAGACCGACGAGCCCTTGATGATCGTATATACAAGACTCCCCGCTGCTTTTTTTCTTTTTCAGGCTCATCCAATCACCATAGGCTCAATCAAGCTGCAGTTGATTTAATTTGGGAAGCGCATACATCAGACGCAGAGAAAGAAGAAGCTAAATTTTTATTAAAAAAAAAAAGAGTTGGGAACTTTTTTTCCACGTGAACATGACAAGGACATCTCGTGCAGTTCAAACAAAAAACGAAAAATGTCGCAACATCCGTTTAATACATGTATCGATCAAAAGCGTTATATGGAAGTGAGTCAAGGTTCTACAATATTATTGTATTTTCAAGTCCTGTTCGAAAAGATCTTTTGTACAAGTAAACAAAACAGAGGAAAAAAAAAAGTACACGGAATATACTATATCTATAAGGGCGCGGTTATATTCGATATTTTCCCGCATGTGCATAGTCCACCAGATTGCGCAGCACCTGAATCATAAAATGATCTCTCTCTCTATCTCTGGCTTGCACCGGAACCAAAGCGGGGGCTGTATATACAACCTTTGCGTGTGTATGTCATTCCGGCCGGAAGGGCTCGATTAAAGTGAAATTCAGTCTCTCTTTTTTCATTTGTGGTTTTTGATATATATCAATAATATTATAGGTATATACCAATTGAGGAAGGTGTATATTAGAAAGAAGACGCGTGGCAGGTTCCGGATCCGTGATCATCTCTCTTATTTCTTGCTCTACGCGATGACACATAAATGTCTTGCATAAAAATAAATCTGGAATCCAGCAGAGAAGAGGGTGAAGAGAGGAAATCACAAATCATCTCTACTCCGACAAGTAGGGCGAGCTAGCGCGATATTTTGCTTCAAACTGATTTCGATGCTCCGGCACGGATAGTTTTCCCCCCTTTTCCTATCAGGGAGGAAAAAAATATAAAAAACTGAAGCGGGAAATTCGAATTTATGAATAATCGGCAGCTCGTTAGTGACGAGTTCATTATTATATCGAATGAAAATATTAATAAAAGCAGAAGAAGAAGATTTCCCAGGCGGTCTTTTTCCGAGCAGAGATGGTCATTTATCTCTTTAGAAGAAAGAAATCGAAGCGAAGCGATGCTGGAACTTGTTTTTACCCGTCTGGCACGCCGCGTGCGGATGATTTATTCACGGCGGCGTCTTCGTGACGCGCCGGATTTTCATTCTTTTTCTTCTTATATTCTCCCCAGAACAGAGTCCCCCTCTTCCAATCAGTTGAAAATTTCAACGCCCTCACCCTTATTGCTATATCCTGAGTTCAAATCATTATTAAACGGTTATAATGATGACGCGAAGGGGCGTTTGCCAAACCGTTTTTCGAAAACGGGTCGAGAAACAACCAAATGATTGGCCCTGTTAATTGGAGATGATTTGTTTTCCTCAATCTGGATCCCACGCTATTTACGTTACGTACTACATTCCTAACGGCCGGCCCTAAAGGCAAATGACATCATTTTCATTCTTGTTGTTGTTATGTTGATGTTGTTCAACACGCCCCCTATAAGCCAATCCTCCCGATTAATTGAACGCGTCCGCCACAGGGTAAGGCCTAATCAAGGTTTCTCTGCATAAATAACATCTTCTACAAAAAATCATTAGAGGTTTATTTAGAAAAAGAAGTTTGCCTCATCATATCGGCGATTTATTCATCCATCGGGGATGTTCCCTAAATAATAATAAATGGCACACATACACGTCTCTCTGAAGAAGACCTCCTGCTATCAAATGAACCTCAGTGCTGCTGCTGCTGATGCTGTCACGGTGTGTTTTTAATCAACAGCCTTAAAATGGAAAAATCCCGAGCTAATTAACTCCAACATGTTTGAGAAATAGACGGTTCAGCAAGGAATGCGCTGCTTTCATGGATCTTTCATATTTCACTGTCACCTTTTTTTTCTCCAAGAAAGAAATATTCGATAAGATTTTTGAGGGGGACGACGACGAGGATGTTGTGTCTCCATTTTGGAATGAGAGATCATCGCTCAGCTGAGAGAGTCGTGGAACGTGGCGCCCACTCTTGGACACGCATTTGTTGACGTGTGGCTGATCATTATCTCTTTCTTCAAGCATACCAGCGTGAAAGATGTATATGCGTAAGGAATAAACATCTTTATCCTAGGGTGACACGGCGGGGTGCCCATCACGCCACACACGTCTCTTCTTTTTTACTTTACAAAAATTATTAACCGATTTTTTTTTTTCATTGACCTCCATATTTCGCTTTAAAACAATCAGTTCAAAGCCGTGACATCTCCGGCGGACCAAAACCATATTTTGATGATGATATGGTCTATAAGATTCCGTTATAACCTTTCATGAGAAAAGAATTTTTCTATTTTTCTTTTTACGTGTGTAGATCATCACCACCTGTGCTGGCCGGAGCCGACGCCGCCTCTGTAAAGGTGTGACCCCCCTGACTGACCTCCCGCGGGTAGAAAGAGATTTTTTTTGAATCTCCCTCTCTCTCTCTCTCTCCGTGAGGTCTGAAGGCGAGCTGCTATAGCGCGGCGCGAAAAGAGGTGTAATTTAATTTGGGACAGCCCAACTTGTTTCTTTCCTCCCTTTTTCCCAGCATCACATACACACAGAGAAATAACCTTCCATTACAGCCTATACTTATTTATGATCATTCGTACATTTATTTATATGATGTACTGCTTGCTATTTGAATTTATTTCTCACCCAACAAGAAACCAATATCTAATTAGGACAAGCCTATACGTCACGATCCTTTGATAATTCCTCTCTTTTGTCACACAAACATTTTGACGATAACGCACGGACCTGCTGGCTCTTGTCGAACGGGTTCACTGCTGAGAGAGTTTCACGCGGGCTGCCATCTAGGGGTCGAAGTGTACTGCATAATTACCGGCCATAAAGTAAGGCGGCTCTCTCCCTGTCCCACAATAAGGATGCTGCGCGTGATGAGCCCCTCTCTTTTTTTTTCACTTTCCATTCCCACGGCCGGAAGGAAACACGAAATGTTACAACTAAAACTAGGTTAGCAGAAGAAGAATAGCAATTAACCTAATCAGCGTTTATTATTTTTTGCGGTAAGCTAGAACGAGGCCTTCTTTATCCAACAAGTATTGAGGGCTAATCCGGCGTTTAACAAGGTCTAGAGACTCGTTGAGCTTTGCTTCCATACCGGCGTAATCCTCGCAAATGGTGAGGTATTCAAATCTCATGACGATAACAATCAGTCCACCTGAAATGCAAATAAACATAGAGTGAGTCACGCTGTACATGTTGAGTGACTTGAACGCCGTGCGCACCTGGTTTGCAAAGCCGAATGAGGTCGTGAAGCGCCGCGGCGGGAAGGTGACCCGGAACAAATCCTCCCGAACAGGTGACTATATGTTCAATGAATTTTTTTCGATTACGTAGATTTAGAAAAAAATAAAAAGAAGGAAATAACAATTTTACCGACGTCGTACTCGTTCTCAGGCAATATACTATTGCTTCCAGCCATTCCCAACATGGCCTGAGAGAAAGTGTGCAAACCAAAAGAGACTCATTAATTAACCCAAGTACCTTTTTTGAAAATAAAATAATCATCACCTGAGTGGCCTGCCTGTAGACTCCCTTCTGTTTCAATTTGGCCAACATGGCCTCTGAACCGTCCACGGCATCAATGGCATTGAATCCGTTCTTGGATAGCTATAATAAAGGTATAGGATTAGATGACGTCATTGATCCTTTTAAAAAGATAGTAATACCTCGAGACCGACAAGTCCTGTTCCAGCTGCAACGTCCACAACAGTTACTTTAGAGCGCTGCTCCACTGCGATGAATTCGCAGACGGTTTCAACGGCTAAACGGGGACCTACATAATGCTCCGGTCGGAAATCCTGCGGGCGGGAATAAATGCAAAAAGGAAATCACACATTACCGATCATTAAGAGAAAAGTAAGGGGGCAAAAAAAAAAATGCTTTTAGAAAGCTCAATGTTGTTGTTTTTCGCGGTGCGTGGGGAGGAGGGAGCCATCAGCACAACGGTTGCGGGAAAAAGGGCGGGGAGTTGACACGAGCAATATGGAGATCAACCCGCGACGACGACGACGTCTTCTTTTTTTTCCGACTCTCTACGTCGACGTCGACAAACCGCAAGAATACTAACCGAGTTCCCACAGCCTAGCCTATACGTTGGCTGAGGTCTTCCGATCGTTTTCACCTCGTCGTCTTCTTTAAAAAATCACGAATGTAACATTACGTATGTCTCATAAACTTAATCAAGTATTTTTATGATGGCGTGACGACCGATATTTTATTTATATTCCGTTTTCTAAAAGAAGTATTGCCCAAAAACGGATGCCGAACCGATTGTTGTCGAAAAAAAAAACATATGTTCGTGTTTCGTTTTTCTCGTCACACAAGGATAAAAAGAAAATGGCTGACCTCGTCGTACTTGTCGCTCCACTGCTGGTAAAAGCTCAAAAGTTGCGAAGCTGTTCATGTATCGAGAGAAATCGTTATAAAAATGTAGGAATTTCATTGGAAAATCTATATATGAATTTTTACCGTCGTCAGTAGAGGCACTGAGGGTAGCGTTCACCTGACAACGAGCGGCAGTTGGGGCACTTGCAAGATCCGCCATATCTTTTTCTACGATTTTGACAGTTCCTGAGGGGCGGATTGAATCAGACGCACGCAGCACTAGGTTCCTTTCACAAACAAATGCGAGTCTCAAGAGGGCGCGATTGTATATATAGATGACTTTTTGACTTCTGGTTCTAATCCGATGACTTAAATTTTAGAATATATTTTTATATTTTTTATCATTACTGTTTTTAACCACATTGTCAATATCATAACAGCTTTAGGTAATTTTTTTTTCTTCTTCTCCTTCGTTTTAAGTGGACAGATAGCAATGGTGCCATATGAGAAAAAGAGTTACCGCTATCGGGCAATTTCGTTTCCTTTTTGCCTCGACTTCCAGCACCAACCGTCTTTTTTTTCTTCTCGATAATAAAGACATAAAAGGTTGAAAGAACGTCATCAGAGAGCGCAGCTCGATATCACGAGCGATGCCGGCCTCGGAAATTGCATTTTCCTTCTTATATTTTCTCTTTGGCCCGAAACAGTTGCGTCGCAAATTTATTTGACATTCCATTCGAAAACACACACACATAGCGGCTCATCCTCAATTTTATTTTTCCTCCTCACATCTCTAGATTTCTAAATATGAATCTGGAGCTCTGATCGTGATCGTACATCTTTCATTGTAGAATCTTCGATTGGTAATTCTCATCACATTCCTTCAGAAAAACACGCAACGAATTTGAATTTCTATATACAACCTAAAAATAAAATAAACCGCTCAAAGTTCATACAGAATAAATTTTTATGACACAAAAAATTTCGTAGTAATAATTACATCAAAAGCGACTTGGCAATGATGTTTATGCCACATAGTCGAATGTTTTGACAGCTCGACGACCTTGAAATGATTCGAAAAACAACCATAGCACTATCAGACGTTACCATGTGGCTCCAAGTCCACTGCTGCATTCAGACGTATCATTTACATTTAGATAGATTCAGCGGCGTTGCTTACAGACCAAGACTCTTGGTTTTCAGTGGCTTCTCTGACATTTTATAAAGCATTATAAACGCGGAGGAGAAAAAAAAAAGCCCGTCGTCATGCGTTTCCTACTTAACTCAAGCCGTATGGTCGTGCTGCTTCCGAAGCCGATTGGCCAACGAGGTATTTTTATATCTAAAGTATCTCCTTCCTGATAACGTGCGTTTTCATTGCAATAAGTCTGTTTGCATCTCCACATTACAGGGATCCAAACTTCCTGCCGATTGCTTGCCACAGCGACCCACAAACAAGCCAAAGATGTTAAAGTTCCATCTATGCCTCCAACTAATTTCAAACCTCAACCTTATGATGTAATTTGGTCATAAAATTTACCTAGTTTATTCATTCTATAAAGTATTTTTTCTCAGGGACCTTCATTTGACAAGGTTCGCTCAATCAGGGCCAATAACTTGAACCCAGCAATGTTTACCTATTACAAAAATCCACTTCTGATTCATCAAGGGCACATGCAGTGGCTGTTTGATCACCAAGGAACTCGATACTTGGTACAAAATGAAAATAATAAAATTTTAGAAAATGTCCTTATTATTTTTTAAAATCAGGATTTGTTTGGAGGGATTGTGACAGTCAGTGTGGGCCACAGTCACCCGTGAGTACCTTAAATTATCCACTCCAACTCTTCATTTTATTTTAAAATAAACAATCTTTTACAGGAAAGTGAATGAGGCAGCCAAGAAACAGTTGGACAAACTATGGCATACCACTAATATTTACCTGCATCCTAAAATCCACGAATATGCGGAGCGCCTTGTCGCCACTTTGCCTGGCAATCTCAAAGTAGAATTTTTCTTATTTAATTCCCAACATTTAAGTTATCTTTTATTTTTTTGTTAGAACGTCTACTTTGTCAACAGCGGATCTGAGGCCAACGATCTAGCCATGATGATGGCTCGCATGCATACGGGAACTTACGATTTAATTTCATTTCGTAACGCTTATCACGGAATGAGCCCCTCTACCAACGGTCTTACTGCGCACTCAACTTGGCGCTACAATCTGGCGGGTAATTTCGGTATCCATCAGGTGAATTATTCAAATAAGATTTTCATTGCCTCTTATTTAAATTAAACAATTTACAAACCCTTTTATAAAGACTATGAATGCGGATCCTTACCGTGGGGAATGGGGCGGTAAACATTGCCGCGATTCTCCTATCCAAACGACCCGCAATTGCGAGTGCCCTCCCGGTCAGTGCGCTGCTGCCGCCAAGTACGTCGACCAGATTGAAGAAGTCCTTCGCTATTCGGCACCCAAAGGACGGGTCGGAGGATTCTTTGCCGAGTCTATCCAAGTAGAAATGATTTGATTATCATTTTTTATTCGAGAAAATATATATTGTTTTAAAATAGGGTGTTGGAGGAACCGTTCAATATCCAAAAGGATTTTTAAAATCCGCATTCGACTTGGTACGTAATTATGGTGGAGTTTGCATCTCGGATGAGGTAATATCTTCACTTTTAAATTAGATTTTCTTAAGTACTAAAGCCTATTTTGTTTTTAAATCTGCTTGTAGGTCCAGACAGGTTTCGGTCGCACAGGTGAACACTTTTGGGGTTTCGAAGGACACGGCGTTGTACCGGACATCGTCACCATGGCCAAAGGAATGGGCAACGGGTATCCGATGGCGGCAGTTGTTACCACTCCGGAAATCGCCAAGACGATGACTGGAGCCATTCATTTCAATACCTTTGGTGGAAACCCTGTTGCGTCTGCAGTCGGTGTCGCAGTTCTCGACGTAAACTTACTTTTTTCTTTTAAAAAAACTCTTCTTAAATTTTAAATCTCTTATACAATTCCAGGCTATAGAAGAAGACAAGACTCAGCTCAACAGTCTCAAGATCGGCACTTACTTTTTGGAACAGCTGGCCGAGTTGCGCAACGAATTCCCTACTATCGTTGGTGATGTTCGCGGCAAAGGCCTCATGATTGGAATGGAATTAGTTTCTGTAAGTTAATATTTATAGAAATTCAAATAATTTAGTGGCCTAACTAATAAATTCACAAATAGGACCCAGTCAACCGGACTCCGCTACCTGCGGCCGACGTTTTGTCCATCTGGGAGCAGTGCAAAGATATGGGAGTGCTCTTAGGAAAAGGAGGATACTTTGGCAATGTAAGTACTCTACTAAAATTCGAATATGGAAAATGTAATTGTGGTTATTTGTGATTTAGGTTTTCCGTATCAAGCCACCCATGTGCATAACGAAAGAAGACGTTGATTACGCTATCGCAGTGATGCGCAAATCAATTGCCACTTTTCTGGAAAAGTAATGAAATATTATGCAAGTCTCTTGTATTGTCATGGATATTGCACAGATTATCATTCAGAGGACCATTTACTATATATTAAATACTAAGGGTAATGTAATATAATAAACAACAAAATATCAATCCTTATTTTTAAATTTCTCTTATTTTGTTGAGTCACATTGGAGCTGCCCTGGAGGGTTGATATAATTAGAATGAGGGGTGAAACATGATTGATTTTTTTTTTCGTTTTTTAAATATAACGTCGAGACTAGTGAAAACTGAATGGAATCATGTGATGTGTCGCCACGAGTTATATATAAATATAAATTGGTTATTTTGGTTACACAACATTAGAGGGGAAAGAGCTGGCTTGTAACATATCTGTTCCATGTTAATAATACAGCTTTGAACATTTTTTTCTTTTCGTGTAAATACAGTCAAAACGGATATTTTATGTTATAATATATAGGCACTGCGTCGGAAGAGCTCGTTTTGTCCACTTGAGATAATATATAACCGTCATAAACAATATTAAGAAATATAGGGGGGAAAGCTTTATAAACATGTTTTTCGCGACTGACATCAGCCAGAAAAAAAGTACTTCACACTGACTATGAACGGCGACGAGAAACAAGTGAATCAGCACATAATATGAAATGCAATACCTAATAACAAGGAAAAAGTAATAACAGGAAACAAGATAAGAAATTATTAGAAACTCACCGTGATTTAATTAATGTCAGCAATTGTTATTTGCGTATTCTTCGGATAATAAACCCAACTCGGCTTGATTAATATTGCTTGAAGTTAAGAGAACAATTTTCTGTAATTCCTGTCTAGCTCTTCGTACGACGTAAGTCAATAATCCAATACTGATAGCAACCTAAAAAAAATAATTTTTAAAATTCTGATATAATTTATTTTAAAAAGAAAATGACATACTTGTACGCAGAAGACGATATATCCTGTTGTAGCTGTCTTGTCATCAGTCAAAACATCTTGCATCTATAAGGAAATTTAAATTTTAATGTAGAATTATTTTTTTAAAATATAATTTATTCTTCTCCTTACCGATCTCAGAGTACTCCCTAAGTAAACATTGATAACCTGGGTTGGAAGAAGGCCCATAGCAGTGGCCAACATGTAGCTGCCCAATTCAACTGAGCTTCCCTGAAAAATATAATAAGATAATTATGATAAATTCCAATAATGAGATGAATGAATTATAGAATTACAGCAAAGATGGCATTTTGGAGCCCAAAAGGAATGGGTGTGAGCCGGGCAAACACTATCACTTTGAAAGCCTGTGGCCCAGATATGACATTCACAAAAGCCCTCAGACTGTGTGAATTCAGCAACCGGGTTGTGATGAAACTAAGGCAGAGTTGCTTGACGATGACATGAGCGAGGAAGACACCGATTGCAGCAGTCACAGTGACCACAAATATACCCGCTAGGACCCCAAATAGATAGCCACATGCCAAATTGAGCAGAATGTATCCCCAAGCCAGAGGCAAGGAGACGAGAGTGAAGAGGGCAGCAAACATAACCAAAGTCATCCAAATGTCCTGCTGCTCGATCCAAAGGAGCACTTGGTAGATAGTGTCCCGAAACTCAAAGACAACAAATACCATGATGGATATCGTCAAGAGGGAAAGGAGACACTGACATATGGGCCCTGATGCAAATGAGGATCTGATTGGCAGAGTGTTCAAACTACTGTAATTGTTCTCTTCGTCGAGAGAGAACACAGCTGTCGACGATTTCAATGGACTTGGAGGACCCATTTTAACTATGTTAGCTGCTAGAAAAGTAATGAAATAATAATAAAAATAATAAACAAAGGAAAATGTTCAGTCTAGAATTCTAACCCATTCACAAAAGCATCGGATCTTGGACTGCGGCCAGGTAAAATAAAAAGTAAACTCGGTGAATATTGGCAATGAGTATCAACTTGTCAAACTTCCATTCCCTTTCTCTGTCACGCTCTGTCACTACTGAGGCCGCTATTTTTCTGCTTTCCTTTCTCTAGATAGTGATTCTACAGCTGGCTGCAGTGAAATATTATGCATCGGCTATTCTTTTCCCCTATAAAACTAGAGAGAGGATGGTACCGTAGGCGGATACCGCTATGAAAACAAATCTTATTTGATGACGATGAGTGCACTGGCGACCATTCGCCAACTGGGCAAAACACCGAACTCGAAAGACGAGTCCACGGAATTGGAATTACCGAAGGCCAAGGTCACTAATTGGATATTTTTCTATGGTTGCTCTAAGTACCAGGTTGTTATTTCTATCGCTAGATGGCATTATGCCGTAAAGTTTTCAAAACTTTTTTTTTTTAGAATCCCGCCACGCTTAAACTTGAAATCATTTAAACAATAAATGAAATGAACGCAAGATTGAAAACAACACATTTTTCTAAATATATAAATTTTTTCGCACACAATTTATTACATAATTCTATCGGGCTTCAATTCTTAACCGTTAGCAACTATTTTTTTAAACACTGCTACTACACCCAGCATAGTCAAGAACTAAGCTCAACGGCTGCTTCCTTGGTATACTATAAAGCGCTTGGGAGGTACTTAGTAGTCCCGCGTGAGAGCGCTTCAGCCAAAATGCAAGGCCATTAAACTAGTCTCACTCGTTCGCATGTCTGAAACAATGCTGTTTCTCTGAGCTCATGCCTTCGTCGTGTTTCATGATGTACTTTCAATTCAACTGAATTAAACTCTTGCTATTGTGTGCGGATTAGCAAAGTTTATAGTGTACTCACGCCAAATTGTGTTCTTGCTGGCTAGTAGCTTGAGTTGGAAAACAAAACTCCATGTAGGAACTCGCCCCTTCTGAAACTTTTCATCGTGCCAACAGTCACTAAAGCTTATGCACGCAGAAAGCAGCTTCCAAGGCCTAAATTTGAATTTTAACTAATGCCTATCGAACATAATATAATTACAGTACCCCTTTCACCCTTTTACCTTTTATACCTGATTTAAGATTGGATGGTGTTGATGTACGGTGATTAAGGGTTCGTTCTATGCGGATATCTGAAACATTGGAGGAATGGGAGGCTTTTTCTCCAATCGGCATGTTGAATCATCCGTAACCCCTGCGTACTCGATGAAGTTAGAAGTGACCCAGCTTGAAGAGTACTGCACAGAGGAAAATGAGCTGGGCAGAGGCGGATACGCTGTTGTCTTCAAGGGAAAAGTCAAAGACATCAAATCAGGACAAAACATGGATGTGGCCATCAAACGAGTGAAGCGTAGTAATGCATACAGGTACCAAAATAATCGTCGTCGTGGAAACATAATCGCGGACGATGAATTCAAGTTTATCGCTGGTGAGCTGGCATACATGAAGCAGCATGATAATGTATTCAAGTGTCTGACATTTGATTTCGATATAAAGAATCCTTACGGTTCAGAAAACTGGCAAGTACTATAGCTGGCAAGCTTAATCTCAGTGAAGAATAATCGCATAATGATTTCATTCATTCATCAGGTATTACGTGATGGAGCTTGCTATCGGCACCCTGGCGGACCTCTTCAGAAAAGTCAGTCATGACGACGATTCTAAAGATCCTAATGTGATTTTACCGAAAACAGTCGAGTGTAGGCAACGAATGAACCAGCTTTCGGATCTCTCTGTTCTGCACCAGATCGCCAGTGGACTTAAGTTCCTGCACTCCGAGAATATCGTCCATGGAGATATCAAACCGGAAAACGTGCTCATCTCCCAGAGTGACCCAGTCAGATTAAAACTGTCCGACTTTGGAACTTACAAAAAGGTGTCGCTGTGCGGGCAACCATCACCTGCTGATTTGGAGGTTAATTGTGGTTCAACATCATCTCTATTTGGACTCTTCACTGTGACGACCATCAGAGGATCTCCGGCATGGACTTCTCCTGAGCTCATACAGCTGAGCGAGCTGATGGCCCAGGCTAAAAGGAAATCCGTCAAAGACGGCGACGGAACGTCATTCAGATGTTCAATAGCCTCGGACGTGTTCGCTTACGGTTTGTTGTCATTCTACTACTTGACCAGAGGGGTCCATCCATTCGGAGACTATCCCTGCAGCAGTTTAGATGATATTCTCTTAAAAATAATTCCAAATATCTACTATAACAGAGCAATCAACTTCAATAAGAATGGTACCGTATTATACTTGGATTTTAATATATATATATATATAATCGAAAGAATGGACGTTAATAAATTTCTCGAATTTGTTACATTACCAGATCTACCAGTGGGTGATCCTACGAGGGAACTCATATTGACCACACTAAGGTCGAATCCAAGTCAAAGACCAAGGGCGTCGGAAATCGTAGCTAAATTGGAGTCTCTTAAATCGAAAGACACAAATGTTCAAAAGAGTTATTCATGGCGTCACGCTACTTCCCGTTGGGATGATATGATTAATGGTCATAAGTCATGGGAGTTTGGTCAGGTCTGGCAAGTTCATCCAAAGCCGCCAGCAACAGCTCATGATGAGGAAGCAATCCCCACGACGTCCGCCGTCTTGAATGGTGATTGTGTGGTCAAGAAATATTCCCTGAAGAGCATGAATAACGACAAGGATCAATCACAATTTTGTGTAATTATTTACAATATCTTTTAATATATATAATATGTACTTTGTAATAAATATATATTAATAGTAAACTAACTTTATTTGCATAACTTCAGGGCTGCTCATCAGATTATTTCAACGGGAAAGCTACTGTCCTAGTGCTATTAGCAAGTAAGCCTCATATTGTGATTACTCGACATGAATCGAATCACATTCCTCAAGCAGTCGGGCTGCTCCTTCCCATAAGTGACGTGAAGGAAATCGACAACGCAACGATATCTCTCATCGATGAAGATGGACGGAAATTAGCTGAAGAAGATCACCCGTTATTATACTGTCTCTTATTGAAGCGGTACAATATTGACAATTTAAAGTGTGTTATTCGTCTGTTTGGTGCAAACGCTTCTAAAGCGCCGTTTTACGTTGCAAGCGGCCTTTGCGTGAAAAGCATCGATGACTATACTGCTTCCGACAATTACTCACTTTACGCACTTCACATCATTTGCGCTTTTTATAGTAGTGCTAAAAATGTGAGAGAAATCATCGATTTGCTCATTGAAAGCGGGATCGATGATCTGAATGCCACGACAGAAGCGACCAACTTGAATGCACTTCACTTTCTCTGCCGCTACCATCACGGATCTGCTGCTGCCAATAATTTGAGGAGCCTGATTGAGTTCCTCAGTGAACGTGGCGTCGATCTGACAGCCAAGACAAAAACGGAAGAGAACGTAATTCACTTGCTCAGCCAGTTTTATCCGTATGGAGAAGAATTTAAAGACTTGATTGAATTTATGATTGAACGAGGGGTAGATCCGAACGCCAAGAAGAAAAATGGGTGGAATGCCCTTCACTTACTATGTCGTTACAATTGTGTAGGCCGCCCGAATTTCTTCGAAATCATGAAACTGTTCATTGATTGCGGTATCAATCCGAGGGATAAAGCGGCCGGATGGAGCGTACTTCAATTTGTATGTCGATATTATCAAGGGGACGACTTGAAAGACGTTGTAGAGTTGCTCATTGAAAAAGAAGTCTCTTGGACGATAAACGACGAGATAGGCGCTTTTAGTCTTCTCTGCTCCAATTACAGTGGGAACCAATTAAAACAAATTCTTACCATGCTCATCGTTAAGGGAGTGAGTAGAGTGGACGAGACATATGGAAAACTAGGAATGAATGGCCTTCATCGCATATGTCTTTACTATACCGGAGAGAACTTGAATGAAATCGTTTCATTTCTCTGCGATCAAGGCCTCGACATCAATTCCTTGACAACTGATGGAAGAAGCGCGCTTTTGATTTTGTGCCAATACTACAAGGGCGCAGATTTGAAACAAGTGATTGAAACTCTTATCGGAAGAGGCATCAATGTAAGATTTTTTAACGAAAATTTAAAATTCAATGGAAATTTAATTGCGACTATCCTGGCTTATAATAATGTTCGAGCAGATTTGCGAGAAATCGTGGATCTTCTGTATGACAAAGGAGCGCTCAGCAGTAGCACTCACAGCAGCAAATACCCGCATTCTCTTGTTATCGCTTGCTTGTATTACCGCGGGCCCGACTTGCTGGAAATAGTTCGTCGCATCGTTACCGCGTCATTACTACACAATGAGAAAGATGAAAAAAAGGAAACACTCTCTGAAAGCTTTAGATTTGCAATGCAATCGTTGTACATTATGAACAATCGTGAAAAACGAAATAAGGACGTGATTAAATATTTGAGGGAGTCTATCAAACAAATTATTTGAGAAACGAATTGTATATTTTTACACCATTTATTCCTTTGATTGTAAGGTTTGCAAGTAATACAGTAAAGTACACAAAATGTTATTCTGATAGTCCTTGCTGCTGACTATTTTTACTGGGCTCAAACTTTTTCTAACCGTATTTAACATCTTGGCGTCTAGTCAACTGCTCAAGTGGGTTTCTAAATATGATGGGTTATACAACACGTCAGCCAAGGAACAACTGTTTTAGGACGTTTTTTGAAATGGCTGTTCGCTGTTGTTTGGACTAATAGCTTGCAGGAGCTAGACTGTTTCTACAGTTCTACACTAACCACCAAGACAACAAAAGAATTTAGCAGCGACTGCTTCGTGTATCGGCGGTGGCAAAATAATGAGCAGTATCGACAGTATCGTCAGTAGGAACGTTTCCCGCGTGAAAAAAATTGACGAGACGACGACAAAGAAGAGGACGAATAGAGCTTCTTCATGAACGTCATAGCTAACTTTCGTCTTCCAGCATGATGAACTATTTACGTACCTTGCTAAATCGGCCAGTAAGGGGTAAGGAGGTAGTAGGAGAGATTGCTAACGAGGAGGAAGTGTTAAGGAGAGAGCTTGATTCTCTGTGCACCGAGGAAAGGCGTTTAGCACGAAGTGTCCCGTCCGATTTCCAAGTCTTTAAAGTGCATCTCAAAGGCCGGGAGGTGGCTGTGAAGCGGGTTCTATATGATCGCCATTCCGGGGATGAGTTTGATTTTATGAAACGCGAATGGGATCTTCAGATTGGATTTGATCACGTCAACGTAATGAAGCTTATCGCCGTCGGATCAACAGAGAATTTTAAGTATAATTGTATGTTTTTAAAAAGACTTATTCCAATGTTAATAAATTATTGCATCAGATTTTTGGTGCTGGAACTGTGCGCTTCATCTCTGGACCGACACTTTCTCCCAGTGGGCGATGTCGACAAGTATAACGGTCCGTTACCCGAATCAGAATTGCAGATACTCTACGAAATTGCGAGCGGACTTGCTTACATTCACGCTCCCATTCACGGCCGAGACAAGACAGGACTGCAACATCGGGACATCAAGCCGCAAAATATTCTCTTCTCTTTGGGAACGAATCCGGTCCGGATGAAAGTGGCTGATTTCGGCTGTGCCAAAGCTACAACCCAAACTGGAAGTGCTTCTTGGTCCTTTAATCACGGAGGTGGGCCCGAAGATTGGAGGTCCCCTGAAATGATTCATTGGGAACGAGAGGACCAAAGGACAAGGGCTGAAGGAAAGCCACGTCCACCCCGAGCCAGACTAAGAAACAAGACGGACGTCTTCTCTGCGGGGCTCGTCTTCTTTGCCGTTCTAACAAATGGACTTCATCCATTCGGGAGCGGACAAATGCTAACATCCAACATCTACGAGGGGAGGCGTGTGAATTTTGACGGTATCCTCGCTTGTCATTCCTTATTGCTTTTTAAATATCTTTCAGAGAATTCAACTTATTCATAATTTACCTTTATAGAACTGCTCGATTCAAGAGTCAAGGAGATCATTGGCGAGATGCTGGCCCAAGATCCAAATCCAAGACCAACGATGGAACAAGTCAAGAACCACCTTAAAGTTTTAATTGATGATGCTGCTCATGATTAGCTCCATACAGTTTCAGAACTATTCGCTGCCTTAGCTAGTATAAAAAAAAAACTTTGTCTCTCCTGTTTCTTAATTCAAATGCTTCACACCTCTAATTGGGGATCAATAATATAAAATCGAACTTAATCATAGCATTCATTCAATTCCCAGGATAAATTGTGATATTTGAAAGCGTTATAGATCATGTTACATCAAAAATAAATATATTACGGTAAATTTTTATAATTTTATATTTATTTCAATTTCAAAGGCCATCAATGGGGTCATAAGAATCTTCATCAATCAGTTGGACTGAGACTATTCGTTGCATGTCATCGAAATAGCAATTCAACGTAAACCTCCCTTTAGCTCCGTACAAGGATGGATTCTGCTATACTCTGGGATCCCAAGTTCCTGGCCGGACCCAAGAACCATTCCAGCTATTCGGTTAAGACGTTTTTCTACGACGGACTCATCGAAGGATAGGCTCTACAGCGCTCTACAGTGTATAGCGCGAACTCGCGATATCTATTCTGTGGATTATATTGGACTTATTGGAGGGTTTATAACAGAATATATTCTTAATAAAAATGGAAAATATGAAAGATCACCGCTACGACTTTTGATCAGGCCGCTAATTAACTGCCTTCAAACACGCAGTACCTCAACTTAAGCTCTCGGAAGAGTTATGCGTTGAATTAATACACGCAATAATTTTTGGTTCTCATCTATTTTATATCATATTTTGCCATTTGGCAATTCGCAACCTTTTTCATACTTGTGTATAGCGAAACAAGTTAAATTTAAAAATCAATAAATACCTGGGCCCAGATTTGAGTGGTGCATATCTTTTATTATTACTTCAATTGAATTCTAGGCTATGGGGTGCGAAAGTGACAAAAAAACAATTGAAATATACAATACTACCAATATCCGGAAACAATACTATTCCTCGCCATACAATATTAGAAAAACAATACTCTTTCTCACCATACAATATTAGAATCAATTGGTTTCTACTAGCTCCTCCCCTTTTGTGAATTGAATGCTTCAGTTATTCGGGGACTTCCACAGAGTTAAGGTCAGGTGCAATAAGTCTCATCAGTTTTCACATTGGTTTCTTTTTAATGGTCCCCAAATACTTTTTTGGGAGCAGGGAGCTCTAGTTTGCTCTTCTAACGAGATTTACAGAGCTAGGAGCGACGTGAATTCAGCCGACCCTGATGCAATTTATCACGAACGATTTAATCTAGGGAAATAATTGAGCTTCACTATTAATTATTTGCATTGCATAATAATTTATTTATTTTTTAAATTCTAGGCGCTGTTTATAAATGCTGTTTTTTCCAAATTGACCTACTGGTTTTCAAGTTGACACTGGTTTAATACAGCTTATTCTACTCTTCAGGAGCGCCGAGTGACATCACATGGATGATCTCCCTGTTGTGTTTTTTTTCCACGGGCTTCTAGCGTCTATGCGTTGTTCAAATGAATGCGGGACGCCATTATTGTCGTTCGGCGCTTATCTCTGGAAAAAGAAAAGATGAAACCTGCCAGATCTAATAACTCATGACATCGCCAAATTCAAATGTTTCTTATTGAAATGTATGGCTTATAATTTATAACACAGTTCATGAATCGTCACATTAACCATTTACTACTTCTCTCAAAATTATTGGTATTTTGGTATTAAGATGATATAGTAGTTGTCCAATAAAACAAACAAAAAATAGTCATCTCATAGCGGAAAAGAGCACGGGTCAGCTTCAATGCATGAGCTCATTTTATTGTTGAACATAATTTTTGTTTCGACCCGGTTTTCCTTCCTTTAAATAACTGAAGATTGGTAGACTGTGCGGATGTTTAAATCCTTCATTTAAAAAAATACCACCAACCAGATCAAAATTTCACTTGTAATTCTAATCATACTTGACACAAGTCACAACTGAAATTAATCAGTAAAACACACGTATTCTCCGTACATTCAAATTTTATTTTTATCAGACAGGGAGGGATTAATATAACAAATATGGAATTATTCAATAGACGGAATTCGCCGGTTAAGACATTCAACCACAAAATATTTCACCAGGAAATATTGATCCTTCAAGTTTTCAAGAGTCACTTTTGCGGAATCAAAATAAACACTAAACAAATAATGCTGTCTCTTCTTCCCTGGTTAAAGGTGAGGGATAAAATGGAACGTTGATCAAATGGCTTCCATTTTCCGGCAGCAGTGAATTCCTTTATGATGCTTCTTTCGCGGCGTATTCCACTGTAGTTTTCTCCTGTTTCAAATAAAATACGACGCATATTGATTATGCGAGCGTCATGTAAAGCAAAAAGCGATTACCTGAATCAATTCTGGGTGTGTTTCCATAGTGCACAAATTGCTAGCTGAACTCGTACTATTTATCACTTGATTTTTAAAAAATTGGTCGAAAAATATTTAATTACCAGAATCAATGGTATTACACTGACGAGAGTTGGGAAAGAACTGAGAGAAGGGGCGGACTCTTGAAAACTAGTAATTTTGATCAATTCCATATATTGTATTGCAAGAAAAAGTATTGTAGGGAGTATTGTTTTTCTAATATTGTATTGTGAGAAAAAGTATTGTTTCCGGATATTGGGAGTATTGTATATTTCAATTGTTTTTTTGTCACTTTCGCACCCCATACTAGGCTGTAAACATTTTATCTTTAGGTCAAAACTCTCAAAAATATTTTCAAATTAAACTATTAAAGTAAACACACACACACACAAAAAATCCATATACAAGTAGTTAACGCAGACCTGCTTACTGCGCTCGAGGCAGATCGAGAACACCTAGTAAACATTGCCCACAAGCCAGCCAGCCAACAGGTTCTCAACTTTTGAAGGAGGAAATGAAAATCACTAGGTCAGTTGATTAGAACGTTAGGAGACTGTTGTAGCAGCTGTTAACATTCCTTCAAGTACTGGTCTACTCTTAAATTTTCGTAATTTTTATCTTGGTTTATCCTTCGTAAAAGGACAGCTTTCTGAGCTGCTGTAGTCTAGATTCCTCTTCTGACGGCTCAATAAGCAAGATTGATATTAAAAATATTTCTCATAACAGACGTAAAATAGTTATACTCTTTCCTCGTCTGATAAGCTTACATAATCACCTCGCCGTAGATAAAAAGCCAGATAATTTGGCGCAAAAGCATTTATAGGACTATTAAAAGTGAGTATTATTTAGCTTTATTATCTATCACTTATCTTCAGAGGTTTGAGTCGAGAGGTTCATTATTTCCTTTTTGCCATTTCATCCTTAAAAAAGTATACAGTTGTCATCTTCCATATGTTATAGGTGTTACATGGCAGGCCTTTTAATTAGGCTCCCCCGTAACCTTCCTCAAAAGTTGCTGCACAACCAGCAAGCTGCCCTCAATTCATCTGGAGTAAATCATTTTAATTTAATTAACTTTTTATATTTAGCACAAATAATTTATTTCCAAATTCTACAGGGATTTCAAAAGATCTTCACTTCATCGAAAATGTTGAGCAGTAGTCAAAATCCCCTGGATCACTATGCCAAGTTGCCCAGTCTACCAGTTCCTAAACTGGAAGATACCTTACAAAAATATTTATGGTAGATTTTATTATTAATTTATTATAACTAGTTATCTTATTTCTTTTAAATATCTCTTTTTACTTTAACCAGGACTGTGAAACCTGTGCTTAACCAAGATGAGTTAGCCATCACAAACAAAGTAGTACAAAATTTTGGAGCTCCTGGAGGTGTTGGCCAAAAACTTCAAAAAATGCTTGAAGAAAAGGGATCCAAATCGCCCAACTGGGTAAAATATAAATAAATCAGCCCTTCAGCTCACTCTGATTTTAGTGAGTAATTTGTAGACCATCATCAAAAACTTATTTGTTCTTTTCAGTTGAGTGAATGGTGGCTCGATTGTGCCTACTTGAGCTACAGGCTTCCGGTCGTAGTCCATTCTAATCCAGGGTTGGTCTGTCCAAGGCAAAATTTTCTCTCTCAAAAGGATCAACTGGCGTATGCTGCCAAATTGATCGTTGGAGCTCTTCGCTACAAAGCTGATATTTACCAGTATTTTTTTTTTTAAAGCTATTTTGTTTTATATTCTGAAGTCTTTCTTTCTTTAATTTAGAGCTAAACTCGAACAAGACTATTTGGGGAAAAGTCCACTGGATATGTCCCAGTATACTAAAATCTTTGGCATGTGCCGCATCCCTGGTTTGAAAACTGATTCGCTCCATCAAAATCCCAATGCCAGGCACATCGTCGTTGCTTACAACAATCACGTAAAGTTCAGTACAGTATTTATTCATTTGCTTTTACACTAATCTTTTTCTCCCTAGTTTTTCAAATTGGATGTCTACACCGCCAACGGACAAATACCGGAAGAAGCCGACGTGTTCCAAAGTCTTTTGAACATAGTTAACAAGGTCTCCGGAAGTAGCAATGAGCCAGTAGGATTTCTTACCACAGAAAATCGAAACGCTTGGGGTGTCGCTTACGAAAAATTGCGCAAAGGTATGAATAATAATATAGCTACCACTTGAGAATTTCTTATAACAAAATTATTTATCAATAAAGATCCAGTCAATAACGCTTCCCTGCAGACCATCCATGACTCGATACTGGTACTTTGCCTGGATAAAGAAAGCCGCCCTTCTAATGGGGCGTCCCAATATTCCAACATGGGCAGGCAGGTCCTTTATGGAAGCGGATCAGATAGCAATTCCGGCAACCGCTGGTTCGATAAAACTGTTCAGGTAAATATAGTTTTTCTCTTAACACATAGAATGTAATAGTAATCCATTTCTCTTAAGATTATTGTTGGTTCCGATGGAGTTATTGGAATCAATTATGAACATTCGCCCGCTGAAGGACCACCAATTGCTGCTCTTGGTGATTTTATCTTGAGCTATGCGTAAGTGATGGAAATTATAGCAGAAGAAATTTATAACCATCTTTGAATTTTTTAATTACAGGAAGAAGTCCAATGAGCTAAGTGGCGGTGAAGGTGTTGTACTCAAAAGTGAAATTTTGCCTTTCAAGCTCACTTCGGAACTTAAGGACGCTGTCGAGTTGGCCAAGCGTAACATTGATTCACTCGCCCAGGAGGTGGATCTAAACATTTTCACTTTCGATAAATTCGGGAAGGAGGATATCAAAGCCCTCAAGTTAAGCCCCGATAGTTTTATCCAAATCGCGATCCAGATGGCTTTTATCAGGTTAGATTTTAACTTAAACTGTTTTTGGTAGATACTAACTTTTTTTCTCGTAGGGTTCATGGTCATCCAGCTGCGCACTATGAATCCGCATCTACCCGTAAATTTACCGGAGGAAGGACTGAAACTATCCGAACCTGTTTGCCCGAAGTGACGGACTTTGCTCACCTTCATTTAAAATCTCCCAAGGAGTTGTCTCCTGCAAAATACAATGCTCTCCAAGCTGCCATGAAAGCGCACAAAGACTACGTTCACATGGTAATTTAATATTTTATTAACTATGTGAGGGCGTCTAAAATCTTACTGCACTCTTTGATACAAGGCAATCAACGGACAAGCTGTAGATCGCCATCTCCTCGGTCTCAAGTTACTCGCTATTGAAAACGGAATTGATGTTCCAGTGCTCTACCTTGATCCTGCTTTCTCAAAGTCCAACAATTGGCGCTGCTCAACAAGCCAAGTATACATGCATAACACTTTCATACTTTTAAATTTATTAAAATAATATCTAAAATTTATTTTTAAAGGTGTCGGGCAATAGTGATGTCGTCTTGTGTTATGGAGCTGTAGTACCCGATGGTTACGGATGCTGCTATAATCCTCGTCGTGATACTATTAATATCGCCGTTTCTGCCTTCAATTCGAATCCTTCAACTAGCGCCCAGAAATTTAGGGAGGCATTGGAGGCCTCTTTAATTGATATTCGGAATATTGCTGCCTCTCGCTTACCAAGTGCTATGTAATAGGGTCCATATTAGTTTGAAAACGTCAAGGGGTTTTATTCAACTATTATAATGTGAACGGATTCCTTTTTTTTTTAAACAGAGATTTAATTACGCATTGCTTTTGTCTACCAGCAGATTTATATTCGAAATTCAAATTTTATTATTAGTGGTTTTGGGAAATAAACGTGGTTCAAACAACGAATAAAACTTATTCCTGCGCTCTTCAATTTTTTCATCGATATACAAATTGCGATGTTTACGATTGTACTTGAATTATTATTATTATTTTAACTCTAAACCTTCAAAAACGGATCTTATTTCTGTCCCGCTCCACCAATCCACTGCCGAGTTCCATTTCCACTCTTTAGTCAGTCAGTATTGGACCCCGGCGGGAATGGGACGAGGCCACCAGCTGTCGTCTCTACTGCATGACTGTATTCTGTTGTCTGCAGACTGCAGTGAAATCCGGCTTTTAATAGTCGGCAGTTAGCACATTGCAAGAGCACTGGTTACGTCAAACCAACAAGTCTTACTAGTTTAAATCTGTGAAACACCAGTTTATTGTGAACTACAAATCACATATTGTGGAAAATACTTTAAGTCAAGAGATTTGCTGAACTGTCAGAGAGCCACTGGAACATCATCTGCCTAACACGTTGTCGTATCATACAGACACATTCGCAAATTGTTGGTACGTTTGTGTGGTGTAAACATTTGTTGTATTTACTGTGTATGGTGTTCTGAAACACTAGTACAGTGTGATAAGATCACACAATAGCATCTATAAACATCTGAACTGTTCTTTCAGGTGAAAAGGTGAGACAGAAGTTTGGACACTTTTGTGCCAACTGTATGACTGACACAACATTTACAGTTGAAGTTGAGATCCTGATTGTTGAGAAGCAAATGGTAATGCATTGTTGTTACCCTACTGCTGCATGCTGGTTTGTTATAGATGATGAGTTGTAATAATTTAACAACAACACCCTCTTATTATATTCATTTTAACAGATCATTCCCTACATTTTACATCCACTTACATAACAATGTCAGTACAACAGAGGACATTGGATTGCAAGGACCTCCACAGCTATTTGAAGACATTACCTTCTGGAGTCCTTGATCGTCTCTATAACCATCCTGCAACCTGCTTGGCTGTGTTTAGGTTTTTCTTGATTCAGTTATCCTTTTTTAATGCATGTTTTTATACTAATAAAATTTTTTATTTCATTTAGAGAGTTGCCTGAACTCTCTCGTCACTTTATAGTGAGAGTCCTGTTCGTCGATCATGCCGTTCCAGATCCGATTTTACGATCTTGGGTTTCTCCAACTAACTCAAAGTATGATACATTTCCATTCTATTTTTATTTTATTTTTAAATATTGATTTCTTTTCTATAGGGAATTGGATGATGTTTTCAAACTCTTGGCAGACCTACGATTGTGGCATGCAGTTGATATGCAAAATGCATACAAAGGCTGGCTCCTAAATCCAACGTTTCGTCGAAACTTCAAGGGTGCTCTTCTAGGAGGGTAAAATATATTTTATCTACTTAAATTTGTAACTTATTTATTTATTTTTATCCCTATTATATTATCAGAGGCAGTGAGTGGAACATGAAACTTCCCTCCGAGCCCGACCCGAAAGCTCGAGATGTGGCCTATCTAGATCAATACGCCATGGAGAGATGGGAGTGCGTTCTTCATTATATGGTAATCATTCTAGCCTATTCCACATGTTTATTTAATCTTAAGCTATCATTTTATATCTCTTAGGTTGGTTCTAATCAACACGAGGTGATTTCTTCCGATGCTCTCCAGTTACTCCATCATGCTGGTTTGATGAAAAAGTAATATTCAATTGCCTACATCAATTTTACCAACGGCGTTGCTAATGCTCCATGATTTATTGGTTTTAGAGAACAGGGAGAAACTACTATGAGCATTACCAAAGACGGTTTTCAATTTCTCTTGATGGACACTTCAGCGCAAGTTTGGTACTTTCTTCTTCAGTATTTGGATACGGCTGCCGCTAGGAATCTGGACCTTGTCGAGTGTCTGGGATTCCTTTTCCAACTGAGTTTCAGTACCTTAGGACAAGTATAATACAGTCTAAAATATTCACTAATTAAATTTAATTCTAATTTATTTATTTTTGGCTCTTTGATTTTAGGATTACAGCACAGATTCAATGAGCGAAAGTCTTCTCAGATTCTTGCAGCACCTTCGAGAGTTTGGGCTAGTCTTCCAAAGAAAAGTATTTTGTTAATGATTTGTTAATGAAAATCCCAAAATCAGTATTTTGATTGATTTATTTTGGTCATCTATAGAGGAAAGCCGGACGATTTTATCCCACCAGATTAGCTTTGGATATTGCCGCCGGTCCTAAAAAATCTGTGCTCAGCTCGATCAGTACCAACTCACCTCGGAAGGGTTACATCGTCGTTGAAACGAATTACCGAGTGTATGCCTACACGGATTCGAGTCTCCAGGTCGCTTTGATTGCTCTGTTCTGTGAGCTGATGTACCGGTGCGTGTAACATCATCTATTAGCTCAATTAATACTTTCATTATCTTTTAATATTTCTTTACTTTTTTTCTCCCTATAGATTCCCGAATCTAGTTGTTGGAATCATCACTCGAGAGAGCATTCGGCAAGCGTTAAGAAGTGGAATCACTGCCGAGCAGATCATTTCCTTCCTGAGACAACATGCCCATTCAGAATGTTACAAAGAGCCACCTGTCCTACCCTCAACTATTGCGGATCAGATCAAATTATGGTCGGATGAACGAGACCGATTCACTTTCAGTGATGGCATTCTTTACAATCAGTTCCATACTCAGTCGGATTTCGATGTCTTGAAAAATTACGCGCTGGATCGTGGAGTCCTTGTGTGGTCAAAGGATCAAAGTCGTACCATGATAGTCACCAAAGAAGGGCATGATGAGGTGAAGAAATTCTGGAAACGTCAAAGCAGTAGGTAATAAGAAACGTGAAAAAGTTTCAAGGAAGACGTCTCAAATTTGAATGTGCCTCATCGTATTGGCTTATGTCATCCAAGAAATGTGCTCATGAGAAATTGAATTAAAAATACACATGTGATACTGACCAGTTTTTATTTTAGTTTAGGTTCTATGAACACGTCCCAATCAGTTTTCCTTATTTCCTAATATTGTCACCTTCGGATTCTTTAACAGATAGTTAAACTAATTAACATTATTTTAGTCTGCAATCAAATCGGACAAATTTGAACTAAATACCCTATTCTAGATTTTCCATTTTTAAATATGTATCTAAGATTATAGATTCCAGTTGAAACGCACCAAGCCAAATAAAATGTAGTTTTAAATGAAGTACTATTTATCATCGAACTACATGTCTTGAAATTTGAAACCATCAAGAGGGAGCAAGGTTACCAACTAATTCAATAAAATAATATGTAGGCCTACGTTTTATTCCCTGTGAGAAAATCAATCACGTGTTGTCATCTCTTACCTTATGTTCTTCCCAATCTATGGCGATAAATTAATTGTCGCGCATAGATATATTGGCCACTATTCTTTATGGCGCATTCAAGAAAGAAAGTTTAGTCACAAAGCTAGTAAATTCTGATGAATATTAAATTATCCTAATTAAGAAATAGTTTTGTTAGCCCTCAGAGTGCGCTCCCGCGCGGACGACTGCACCCAACAATTCTTGGAATGTGAATCAAAATATAAAACTATCATGAGCCATTCATATTTCGTATTAACAATGGACATTAGTTTGAAAAAGTCTATGAAAAAAAATCAGAAAACGTAATGATAAATGAAGAATTACAAATTGCATAGGTAGCTTCATAAACGTTTTCTTTCCTTGCGCAATTTTTGATTTATTGATTTTTATTTTTTATCATTTCAAGTTTTTGGCAATCAATTGCTTTGCATTACCATTTTTAAATAAATAAAAATATAATCAAATGCATGATTTTAAATATATATATTTTTAATGATGTAATATAATACCACGCATATAGTAAAAATAAAAGCAAATAACGACAAATAATTCAGAAACAATTAGTGTTGAGTTACCAAATTTTCTCACAAAAACGAGCAATGAAACGACACTAAACACGCGAGAAAGAGACTTTAATTGAAATCTATTAAGTCTGGTCATCGAACTCCTTGTCAAGATCATCTATCTTCCAATCAACGTCAGGGTACCTTTTCGGATTGTAGGTGAAGATTTTTTTAGATAGTTTGTAATCGTGATTGAAGTCACTCCCAGCAGATGATATGTTGCGCACTTCCTCGCCAGGCAGCGTACATATTAAGTGGAGTTTATATTGGTGCTTGCTTAAGAAATCCAAGTCGTACACATGCCAGCAGCCTTGCTTAACTTGGGCATCACGAAAGTCTTTGACAATAACGAAAATCCGTCCCTTGATGCAGCCTGTCGTATGAGATGCGTCCCGTTCCTGTTTTATAGCATCGTTCACCATCTTTTCGTAGTGTTCTTTAGGTCCGCAAAAGTTTTCATATTGAAATGGTTTATCCGTGGAGGCTCCCCAGTACTGAATCCGTATCTTCTTTATGTCCATAGTAGCTTGGGGATCCGCAATCCACCGGACTCTTAGAGGATTTGAGCTGGATAGATTAAAGTAACCGCCGGTCCAAATGAGTGGTCGCCAACGCGTTTCGAAATTGTTCTCACCAAAGATTTTTTGATACTGCCGTTCCACGTTTTTGTTTATATCTTCGTCTAGGTTTAGCGTCTTTGGCATGATAAGAGTGGAACCTGAACCCATTTTGCGGCAAGTCTCTTGAGCTAACCAGTAGGATCCAGAGCCACGGAAAGCGGCGTACTGTTTAGCGTAAGCTGGAACATCATTTGCCTTTTCACCTTGCGTCTTGTCCGCTCTGAACTTCCCAGTAATTCTATGGGAAAATTTATAAGGTTCATTTGACTTCAACGTTTGACAAACAAAGTTGAGTTTAATGTGATCCAAGTCGTAGAGGAAGGGATCGTAGAGCTGCCAGCACCCCTTTCCATGGTCGTAGCCCATCCTCTTGTAGCCATCTAGAATCTTTCTGTAATCTTTAACTATGTGAACAATGGGCTGTAAAATTTCCTTCTTCTTCCACATTACAACCAACGCATTTAGCTTTTCCATTGCTTTTAAAGGTTCGCAGAATTTGTTGTACGAAGTGGTTAAACCTTGTCCGCTCATAAATTGGATACGGCCGGGAATAGGGTCCGCAAGATTGAAATATCCACCAGTCCATAACCTGAGATCTTCATCAGTCAATATGGACGTGATTTTGTTATCCAAGTTGTCCTCTTCGATCTTGGAGGAAAGCGAGAAGTGGGTCCCGCCGCCAGGTAGTCCTTTACAAACTTCTTGCGACGCTGCAAATGATAGCCGGTGATCGAAGAAATAATATTTACGGTCAAGTGATATCATGTTTTCCTCAAGGATGGCCGTGATGTTTTCGCTTGTCTCTTCTAAGCAAGGTAAAGGATTAGTAATATTCGTTTTGATCTTCTCATCGCCACGAGTGAAGAAGGGATTGTTAAAAATGATTGCCAGCACCAAGATGATGATGAAAACGATGGTGCAACCAAGGAATATTCCTGCCACTTTTCGGTTACATTCAGGTCGTGCTCGTGGTTTCCTGTGATAGACGCCTCCTAAGTACTCTAAGCCGTCAGAAGATTGCTGCTTTTTACTTGGCCTCAACATTCTTGTGCATTAATTAACTAAGCATGATGCCTCCTTATATAATAGATTTCTAGAAAGAACAACAACTGCAAGTGACATGCTGTGGGTTTATCAGCTGAGTGAAAAAATCTGATTTTTAACATTAAAAAAACAGTAAATACAACACTTTCTTTCGAAATTTCATTTCCAGATATTCACATTTTGAAAATGTGATTCATTTTTGAAAATAGTGTCGAAAACAGCGTGGTGTTGGTTAGGTTACAAACTTTTGTTTATCCCATAAATTGGATTTCATAAAAATATTTCATCTTGTAAATTCATAATTTTTATTTTTATTTGATTGATTTGAACAGGATTTGAACAAACGATCTTTTTTCTTTAAAAACTAATAATTATATTTGGCAACTCTTTCCTGCTAGGTATCCTTGTCCGTTGAGCAGACGAAACACGATTTTCATAATCCGTGATCATCATCAAAATATCTCCCAAGTCCCGAGTCCCGACTTCGGAGTTCTGCTAAAAAGTGAACTGACAGCCTCTCTCGTTAAACCGTTTCGACATTTCAGTCTTTTCTAGTTTCTACTCAATCTAGTTTAGAACAGGCTGGGATTACGGGTTGGCAAATATTACGTGAATTAGAGTTTTCTTAATAGTTCAGTCTGTTCCTTCGGTAATTAACTCTAACGTGTACTACTTGTTTACAATAGTAGACCGTGTTGGTCACTCCGAACTACTTTAGAATCCACGGCCAATAATTTCAAAGACCTAAAAGTTGATATATTCTATTTGAATCATAGGATTGCACCTTCTCTTTATCTATTCTTTATTTATCTATCCTCTGCCCTAGCTTGGCTGTAAACAGGAAGATTGGAAATGTCAGGAATTATTGAGGGGCCTTTGAGTAAATGGACAAATGTAATGAAAGGCTGGCAGTACCGTTGGTTTGGTGAGCTTATATTTATTATTCTATCTAGTGGGAAAATTTTCTTTAATCTTTATTTCTGCTCTTAATTCTAGTTTTGGATGATAATGCTGGTCTTCTGTCCTATTACACAGTAAATATTCCTTATAATAGCTTGGTTTAAGTTCTTTTAATAATTTATGAAATCATTTAGTCAAGAGATAAGATGACCAGAGGGGTGAGACGAGGATGCATCCGCTTAAAGGGAGCAATTGTTGGAATTGATGATGAAGATGAAACAACATTCACAGTCACAGTGGATATGAAAGTATTCCACCTTCAGGCCAGAGATGCAGAAGAAAGAGAAAAGTGGATCAGAGGTCTGGAGGACACCATACTAAGGCATGCCCAACTTCAGAGGGTATATTCATTCATATGTTTATCATTACTTCTTTATTTTAAATTGGAATTGCAATCTTTTTTATTTCAGAGGCTGGATCCCAATCATCCCACTCCTACAATGCAAGACTTTGACAAAAAACTGACTGAAACAGACTCATACTTACAGATTCTTATTGATCAAGTCAAAGTATGATATAATAAACTTATAATAAATTTATTTTAAAATGTTAATCAAGTAATAATTTTTTTTACAAGGCTCTTGAAGTTAGGATTGAAAAAACCACAGATGAATCTGACAAAATGAGACTTGGTTCAGTTAGAGACAGAGCAAATGTAAGCATGCCAATCCGTTATTAAAATATTTAAATTAGCACTGATAAATTTTTGTGTTTATTCCTCCCAATTTTAGGAAATGTTGGAATCTATTAAACATACAATTGTGCTGCTGCAGATTGCCAAGGTATTCATTTTTAAAAAACTTTTTTCTTTTTTTATTATAATTATGATTACATTTTCTATCTATTAGAACACTACTCATCCGATAAACGGAGTCCAAGTGGCAGCTCCCAGCTACGTTTTCCAATCCTCTCCATCTGGGACTGCAAATATTTCGCAAAGTCATCAACATGCCAAAAATGTAACGAACGAAGTTGTATCAGTCATCGCCACCATGGAGGAAATCCCTGTTCAAACCGGAATCGAGCTGGGAGCGGAGTGCGTGGAAATACGCGCCGATGGAAATGCGTACGGGCCCGGTGGCACCACCTCGATTGCTGTGGACGGATCCAGCGGATCGTTCAGCCAGCAGCGGCCCCCTCCTCTTGGAATTCCAGAGACATCATACTCTAGCTCAGAGGACGAGGACTTCTATGATGCATCGGAAAATATGGGACAATCACCTACTCTTCCATCGTAAAAATTGAAAATTTTCCTTTAATTTGGGCCAATTATTTGATTTTCATGTTTTCCCACTTACAATAGGCCAACTACTAAACTGTTCGATACCCCTGACATTGCGCAGCGGAAAGAATCCCAAGCTACAATCGACTATGATGGTAAATAAATTTGTATAATCACGTTTTCCAATAATCTCATTCAGTTTTCATATTCTATTACAGCTCTCTACGAAGATTCTGATGAAGATGATTGTAAGTTTCTTTTTTTTTTCAAATCCCACTTAATAACTAATTTAATTTACGTATCAATCATCATAGTGGGGTCCATGGAGTCGCATGGCAGTGTCGTTACTCACCTTTTATCCCAAGTGAAACTCGGAATGGATCTAACCAAAGTAGTGTTGCCAACCTTCATCCTAGAACGGAGATCTTTGCTCGAGATGTACGCCGACTTCTTTGCCCATCCGGATATTTTTGTGGGGTAATAGTAGCAATATCATATTCCAGTCAGAAGGTTTATTCATATTTTTATGGCTATCTAAACAGGATCGCAGATTTTACTGACCCTAAGGATAGAATGGTTCAAGCTGTGCGCTGGTTCTTATCTGCCTTCCATGCTGGGCGCCGATCCGAAGTAGCCAAGAAGCCGTACAATCCGATTATTGGGGAGACTTTCCGCTGTTGGTGGGACATAAATGATGAGCAACCAAGTGGGAACACGGTACCTGACGGCCCCGTCCCTTGGTGCAGCACCAATCAGTTAACTTTCATCGCTGAGCAAGTCTCGCATCATCCTCCTGGTAATTTATTCTTTTTGTCTCACTTTTAGTGAGAGAGAAAAACAACAAGTTTTATTGCTTCTCTGTCCTTCTCTTAGTTTCCGCCTTTTATGCTGAACATTACGATAAAAGGATATCCTTCTGTGCCCACATTTGGACCAAGTCGAAATTTCTGGGACTCTCCATTGGTGTTCATCATGTCGGTCAAGGATGCATCTCTTTGAACGACTATGATGAAGAGTACATTATCACGTTCCCGAACGCTTACGGAAGGTGACTGAAATCATCGTAATTTTTATTTTAATAGCTCTAATTTCTATAACCTTTTCTCTTTCTTTGTAGGTCAATCTTGACGGTACCTTGGGTTGAATTGGGCGGTTCTGTCAGCATTACCTGTGCCAAAACTGGCTATAGCGCTACGGTTGAATTCTTAACTAAACCTTTTTATGGAGGTAAAAAGAATCGAATCACAGCCGAAATCTTGCAGCCGGATAGGAAAGCATTCGTCACCATTTCGGGAGAGTGGAACGGGGCTATGATTGCCAAGTGGGCCGACGGGGTGAGATACTGTTTACGTTTCTACTATGACTCATCTCTCTCGACTTGAAAAACGAGACTCGTGAGATAAACAGTAGATACTTTCATTCGCCTCTTAAAGTTGTATTTCTCGTAATTTAGAAAACGGAAGAATTTGTGAACGTTAACGCCATGTCCATCGTTCGCAAACGTGTTCGTCCTGTGGAAGAGCAGGAAGAATTCGAATCCCGTCGATTGTGGAAAGAAGTCACTCTTGGTCTAAAGTAAATTCCATTTGAAATACTAAAATGAATGGCTTAATTTTTAAGAAAAATTCTAAAGGTTCAACGACATTGATTTGGCAACCAAGTCGAAATCGTCTTTGGAACACAGACAACGAGAGGAGGCGCGATTACGCAAAGAAGCCAACGAAAAATGGGAGACGAAAGTAAGTTGTCTGACCTCATAGTATCAGTCTAGCTCATCCGGTTTGCTAAAAATACTTTCAATCCGAGCGCCTTTTTAAAAAAAGAACTCCCAATTTAACTTTTTCATTTAAGAATTATTTTTATATTTTTTAAAATTTAGCTCTTTTCTCTCGTCGGAGACAACTGGATTTACGACAAACCCATCGTGAAACGTCTGATAGCTAACTAATCACATCATTTTCCGTTTCAAGCCCTCAGTCTGGTTCAATAATCCATTAAAAATCTGTTATTTTCAATAATTTTCGAGCCTTGTTTATGTTTCTCTCATTATTATTAATACTATATCTATTATACGGCGGGCTCTGTAATAAGTATCACTCGGTGATTTATTGCTGATGAAAAGCGCGGTATCCTCAGCCATCTAAATTCTGAAGAAATGTGTACGAAATAGACGTTTTCTGCTATATACAGTGAGTGTTGACGTTTTACTTGTGTATTTGGGAATTGGGGAAAGGACGACATAAAAGTTATTAAAAGGAAACAGACGTTGTTTACATCTGGCCCACCTTCTTGACCATTTAGGGCGAAAGGTGCCAAGGTCCTGAGTACCGTTGAACAGACGTCGGATCCAAGATTCATCACATCTCCCAGGATGTGTTTGGTGGATGGCTTGGTGGTGTTACAAGAAATATGGATCTCAGGAAAACACTTTTTAAAATCATCTGTCAGTGCCAGTCAGCAGTCCGTATTCGCATTGAGAAAAATATGAGTTTATGTTCCGGAAAGCAGACGAAGGCCATCTTCGTGGACGTCCGTGGATATTTTTTTTACATACCCATGAGACAGGATGGACCTCATTTTCCGTGTAAAAATAGATGATTGGTCTACCAGAGAATTAATTAAAAAAAGAAAACTGAAAGAGACTAATTGGTTTCATAGAAATGTATACGATAGCGCGGATGGTGAACGTTGAAAATAGAAATTTTCAGATTCTGAAATTTTAACTACAATTGTCAAAACTTAAGTAGGATAAGAAACCCCTCTCGAACTTTCTTTTATCTTATTAATGCATACTGCAATACAAATCAATTAAATCAATAAGAAGTGTAAACATTTCATTCCTTTTTTCAAACGTAAAATTCTAATTTATTTGAAAATTTAATAATAAAATCTGTCTTGATGATGGAATATTCTCATTTGGCTTTTAAAAAAAGCTACAGTCTCCATGAGTAAAATAAACGAGAAGTAATATTTCTCAAAAATGATTCAACTCTTTCCTGAAATGGTAAATGTACGTCACTGTAGACACGTGACTTGCGTCAGCCAATAGCGAAGCGTTCTAGAAAATTCCGGGGGGTTTCTCGAAAGCGCCCGAACCGTCGTCTGTGCTGTGGAAAATTCTCGAGCCTGCGCTGTTTTGGATATAACCGACGAATCTTCCTCTCCTGGCTTCAGTTAGAATTCCAAACTTGAGAGGTGAACAATCCTAATAAGGACGAGCAACTCTACCGATATTTATCTACTGTTCTAGCATATTCTGTGACAACTTTTACACATCTTTAGCAAAGGTGAGGTTCTCTACATACCATATCCGTTAAATAGTTTAATTCAGCGGCTGTCTTGCTGCTGTTTAATTACTGTGTTTTCTGTCTGCAACTTCTCATAACCTTATTTTAGTCTTAATTTCTACATAGATTAACAATGGCCAAGAAAGCCCCTTGCATTGGAATTGACTTGGGTACGACGTACTCTTGTGTGGGAGTCTTTCAACATGGAAAGGTTGAGATCATCGCCAATGACCAGGGTAACCGTACGACACCTTCTTACGTCGCCTTCACGGATACCGAACGTCTGATCGGCGATGCTGCCAAGAATCAAGTCGCTATGAATCCTGTCAACACCGTCTTTGGTAAATAATTTTTCTTTCCCTTTTGGTCTCGGCTCTTTAAGATCCTCAATTAATCCAATTTTTATAATTTTTTAAACAGACGCTAAACGCTTGATCGGACGTCGTTTTGACGATGCTACTGTACAGAGCGACATGAAGCACTGGCCTTTCAAAGTCGTCAATGACGCAACGAAGCCCAAGATTCAGGTTGAATACAAGGGAGAAACGAAAACCTTCTCCCCTGAAGAGATTTCATCCATGGTGCTAGTGAAGATGAAGGAAACAGCAGAGGCTTACCTCGGTGTCAAAGTCACGGACGCAGTCATCACCGTTCCTGCCTACTTCAACGACTCGCAGCGCCAAGCCACTAAAGACGCCGGAACCATCTCGGGCCTCAACGTTCTGCGCATCATCAATGAGCCGACTGCTGCAGCTATCGCTTATGGTAAATCACATTAACTTAATTACCTTTTTTGGTAATAGTAAGTTATAACTAATGATTTATTATTTTAGGGCTTGACAAGAAAGTCAGCGGTGAGCGCAACGTCTTGATTTTCGATCTCGGTGGCGGTACTTTCGATGTTTCCATGCTCACGATCGAGGAAGGCATCTTCGAAGTCAAGTCAACAGCAGGAGATACTCACTTGGGTGGTGAAGATTTCGACAACAGGATGGTGAACCACTTCGTCCAGGAGTTCAACCGCAAGCACAAGAAGGATCTTTCGTCCAACCCACGAGCTCTTCGTCGTCTACGCACGGCTTGCGAACGCGCTAAGCGTACTCTGTCCTCTTCTAGCCAGGCTTCAATCGAAATTGACTCACTCTACGAGGGCATCGATTTCTACACGTCCATCACCCGCGCCCGATTTGAAGAACTCTGCGCCGACCTTTTCCGTGGCACCTTGGAACCAGTCGAGAAAGCCTTGCGTGATGCCAAGATGGACAAAGCTCAGATTCACGAGATCGTCCTTGTCGGCGGAAGTACCCGTATCCCTAAGATCCAGAAACTTCTTCAGGACTTTTTCAATGGAAAAGAGCTGAACAAGTCCATCAATCCTGATGAAGCCGTTGCCTACGGTGCTGCCGTCCAAGCTGCTATTCTTCACGGTGACAAATCGGAAGCCGTCCAGGATCTTCTCCTTCTCGACGTTGCTCCACTTTCGTTGGGTATCGAAACGGCCGGAGGAGTGATGACCTCTCTTATCAAACGGAACACCACCATTCCTACCAAGCAGACCCAAGTCTTCACTACTTACGCCGACAACCAGCCCGGAGTGCTCATCCAGGTATACGAAGGAGAGCGCGCCATGACCAAGGACAACAACTTGCTGGGCAAGTTCGAGCTTACTGGCATTCCTCCTGCTCCCCGCGGTGTTCCTCAGATCGAAGTTACCTTCGACATTGATGCCAACGGTATCCTCAACGTTACGGCTGCCGACAAGTCGACTGGACGCGAAAACAAGATCACCATCACCAACGACAAAGGTCGTCTGTCTAAAGAAGAGATCGAGCGGATGGTCAACGAAGCCGACAAGTACCGCGACGAGGATGAAAAACAACGTGAACGTGTTTCAGCCAAGAATTCGCTCGAGTCTTATTGCTTCAACATGAAGCAGACCATCGAAGACGACAAAGTTAAGGACAAGATCCCGGAAGCCGACCGGACGACGGTGCTGGACAAATGCAGCGAAGCTATCAAGTGGCTGGATGCCAATCAACTTGCCGACAAGGAGGAGTTCGAGCACAAATTGAAAGAGATTGAAGCTGTTTGCAAACCGATCATCACCAAACTCTACGGGGCCGCTGGTGGAGCTCCAGGTGGCATGCCGGGAGGACCAGGTGGAGCTGCTAAAGGAGGAGCTGGCGGACCGACCATTGAAGAAGTTGATTAAACATATTTAAAACTCAATTTTTTTTAAGTATTATTGTTTAATTGTTGTGTCCTCACTCAGAATTTTCGTTTGTCCATCTGATTTCGTACGCGTTTTAAAGTGTATGCCTATTATGTAGATTGCCTAGTCCATAATATTGAGGGTTACTTAGCTGTCGCTGTAGAAACGCGTTAACGAGAATAATAAATACATTTTTCTAAAAATTAATGAAGTATTTTTCCATCTTGCTTTTGTCAGGGATTAAGCAAAAATAAATGAGGTAAATGAGATATCTTAAAAGTGGGTTAATAAAGGAAAGCGATATAAAGTTAGCGGAATAGCTAAAGAGTGGAAAAGAATCCGACAGTGGCGCCGGTGGCAGATTGACAAAACGTTGAACAGAACGAAATTCGTCTGCTACACGTCATTATTTACAAATCACAACTCCTCAGACGTCGGGACACGAACGCAAAATTCACGGCGCTTTAGGCTAGCTTACGACCCTGTGAATTCTCTTATGTGTTTGGCTGTTTGCGATAAACTTGAACTTGACTGCTGGATACAAACCCTACAAACATAATCTACCACTTTCATCTTTGCGTGATTTAAAAAATAGGAATACGGTGCCCTTCCGTTTTCATCGTATAAGGACTAGTATCCTCCGTTGGTAACGAGTTACATAATCGAACCATTTCCTCACACATTTTACTGATCGTCTGAGACTTTTAGTCGCACATCATTCTCAAGTAATGGAACCTGTACCAAACATGCTAGGTATTTTTAAAAGCTCCTTATATTTATCACTACTTGCAGAAAACAATAACTTTAAATTGTTTTGACTTACAGTGCCTCTTGTTGAGCGCCCTGAGCCTGAAGCTCTAGGTTTACAACTTGTTGACTCAGAGAGATCTGGAAGGAAAACCCAGACAGATCTAGTAGAATTAGCCACTCAAATCCAGAAGGCAGATGAATTCACTCGGGCCAATGTCTGCAACAAACTTCAGGTGATTGCTGAACAAGTCAGATTCCTTCAGGAGCAGGCTAGGAAAATATTGGAAGAGGCTAAGGAGGCTGATACTCTTCATCATCTTGCTTGGTATATATATATATATTATAATTTTTATAAAAGAATCAATTTTCTAAAGGGAATATTATTTCTTACAGCAATTTCAAAAAGATACCTGGTAAAATTTATACTTTGTATGAAAGACCATCTGGCCAAAAGTACTTTTCTATGCTAACTCCAGAGGTATAATAATTGGGATCAAATCATTATATCAATCTATAGTATTCATTAAATCTAATATTTCCTTTTTATTAGGAGTGGGGCCCAAGCTGCCCTCATACTTATTTAGGCAGCTACCGTCTTGAGGCTGACATGTCCTGGACACCTGTCTCTAAATTGGATAAAAAGGACAGGGAGCTCACCATGATTAATCAAATCTTGACTGGAACCAAGACTCTTTCCGCCGCTATTGAGTTTTCCAGCTCTGCTGAACCGAAAGTTGAAACTCCCCAGCAAGCAATCATGATTGAATAGAATTTGTAAAAAAAAAAAAGAAAAAAGAATCCGCTGTATCTTTGAAGCTGTCCAAAGTTGCGATGATATACGCTCTAATCAAGACGACCTTCCTTTTAACACATTAATACGTTTCACACGGTTCAATCTAATGTAACATGTGTAATGGATTCATATGTCATTAAATGAAGACCACGATAATAATTCGAAAAAGGAAAAAAAGAAACGTACTTTCTATTGACTATGCGTACGTATATTAATAGTAACTGAGGTTCTTCTTCGTCGTTATTTGAATTACAAGTACATCCCGTTGACTAGGTAGTCTGCATCCCGAGCGTGACCGTTGCGACCGCTACCTCGACGAAGACGGGATTTTAGAGATCGTAAACGGCAGCCGACCAACAGAACAAGAACGGCCGTTACAGACAACCCTATGTTATTAAAAAAGAAATTATGCCTGATTTTGAAAGAAAAGCTGAACAAAAATGTATACCGAGGGTCAAGGCCCAAACAGCTCCGACCGTTTGTCGGGATCGTTCAGCTCGCTCTTCTTGAAAGTCGACTTGGTTTACATGGAAATGGTTAATGTGAGCGTGTTGTGGTCCTACATCGTCCTTAGTGATCAGGGAAGGTGCTGCGTGATTCTTTATCATAGCTGGAGTCGCAACTGTTTCCACGACTTGAGGACGAGGTAGACTGGTAGTCGTCGCCACTGTGAGCGCCCCAATAAGTTAATATACAATTTATTAAAAATTTAATAAAGAAAATGGACCTTTGACTTCTGGAGCAGGTGACATGTTTTTATTGAGTTGCTGTTGAGGTTCCATCAAATTGGGTGGAGGGATTCGCTGTGGAGGCTGGATAAAGGATGAGCGATCAACCTGCACAGGGTTGCGCTGTTGTATATCTGCTGAGTCTATAGGAAATCAATATTTCAGTTCCCAGTGTAAATTGTTTAAAAATCAATAACATACTAGGACCCGGAGCACTGACAACTCCGATACTGTTTCGTTCCCAATCGTGTTCGTGCTGTTTATGAGAAGGATATATCGGTCCTCTCTCTTCATAAGAAGAAACTGGTACCCTTACAACATCTTTGTCGTAAATACTGTTGTAACGATCACCATTGTAAAGCTCTCCTCCTCCTCCGGATCTGTACTCAGTCCCTTGATCTTGTTCTCGACCATAAGCCGATCTATAAATATATTGAGAGTATTAAAAACGCTGAATTTCTCGAGAGCCATCGTAAATCTGAGAGAGATGTTGTGAACATGAAATAACGAACCCGTAGCGATGACTCCCAGTGTCGGGATTGTAATACGGATTGATGGATCGATCTGGCTCTGAGCCAGGATAGACGGCTGCCGATTCTTCAACGGCACTCGGCTGCTGCTGCTGCTGCTGATAGGGTGCTCGAACACGATCTGCGTATAGATAACGGTTGAGAGAATCAATAAGAAGCGCACCTAGCGGAGCACGCAATTATATTTGCTTCCGAGAGGAAAGAGAGCACCTTCTTTTTTCCATCCTCCTCCTCCGTGAAATCCGATTCCCACAGGAGCACTTATTACAATTGCAATCTTAAGATATACGTATATGTATAGCAGTACCTCTCTCGGGACTCGTTCTCCAATGATTCACGTCTGGGATGTTGGGTAGAGGATCGGGAGCAAATCGATCGCGATCCCCACGGTTCGCTCTCCAGTCGGTAGCTGAAGAAAAAGGACGTTGCTGTTGCTGTGGAATGATTGCCGGAATGCCCAACTCGACCGGAGATTTATTGTGATGAATGGGAACAATTGCTGGAGGCTGCTCTGTTGTTCGTTTTGTAGTAGTCGATTCAGTTGCTATAAATGTACATCATAAATCAATAAATTCTCTTTTTAATCAAAGGAGACTGTATTATTTATTACTTGTAGCAGGACATCCGAGTTCCGGAGCTTCGTCACTTCCATCCGAGCACTGGATGATCCCGTCGCAAGCGTTGTAGATGGCGATGCACTCACCGGTTGTATGACACTCGAATTGGTATCGACTGCACGTCCGACCTTTTACATATCACGTCATTTTACTAATCTATTTGTAAAAAGTGTTTGTATATACAGAACAGCTGTCTTACTAGGTTTCATCGTGGTGGAAGAGGTGGTGACGGTCGTCGGTTGTGGAAAAGTTATCATCGATTTTGTGACGGGTGATGGCGTTGCGGTGCTGATTACGACTACATTGGCGGGGAACCTAGTAATCAAATAGCATCAACGAAACGATGAGATTTCTATCCACCCGTAAGGAAATGAAAAAAAAAATTGAGAAAGGCGTTCCCTTAGAAAAATAAAAATCTGTTTTCTTTTCCTGAAATTGATTCCATTATAAAAAAATTTGATGAGATTTCAGTTCCGTGGGAACGAGTTTCCTGTCCACTTTATATGATGACACAATTATAGATTGATTTAGAGATTTTTTATAAAAGCCTATTTACTTTTTGAGTTGAGTGAGTTCCTCTTCGTGAGCGTTGTCACGTCGGCGGATCACCCCGCTTGTGTAGTGACTGTGCGACGTAAACTTGCAGCGGAAATCATCGGCTGAACCACAATCGAATAGATAACAATTCCCCCCATCCTAGTTTTTAAAACTCAAAACGTTAATATATGAAAAATATTCAATGTCACCAGTAAATTACCTTTTCTTCATATACAGCCACATTGCAACCGTGAAATGCACAGCATAGATCCAAACATCGATCCCTTGAGTCAGGTCCTAGACTCGTTTCGTTGAGAAACCGAGCTCCAAGTGCTCTAGAATCTTTAGTCCGGATAATGGTGTTTTCGCTGATTTCGCTGGGTTCGCCACAATTGCTGCTCTGCCCCCCACCGCCAATATTATTTTCGCTGCCAAATAGTAAAGAGCGCTCCAAGCGGTTCGACGGATCCGTCAGCAGGAGGGACTTGCTTATTCGACGGCCTCCGCTGTGTTTCAGGAGCGATCGATCGCCTACTCCAGCAGCAGGCCAAGAAGACGACAGCAGTCCCGGTTGAATCACGTCGGAAGCGGCCATCACTCGGCGGTCAAGCAGAACGATAAGGCAGCAGAGGAGGCAGAGGATGGCCGGCATCATTCCGCACTGGTAAACTCCGTCCACGACAAAATGGATGAAATTTAATTTGATGTAACAATAAAATAAATCCGGTTCTTTGCTGCTACGCCACTGTGGTGAGACAGTCTACTAGGGGATCATGTACTCGTCTGTCGTAGCACACAGCCGAAAAGCAATAGAGCATTGGGGAACTTTTAGTGATGGGGCATGCGCAGCTCGAGTAAGCCCACATATCAATTCAGAAAAAAGGTGCACGCAGTCGCACATATGACAACATTTATAAATCATAAATGTTTAAATAACAAGTAAAGTTTTAAATAATGGACAAACATTTTTCTAGGAATCTAGGTTTTTTTTTGTTTGCAAATAGTAAAATAAAAATGTTTGGAATGTTTACGCTTGATTAGCTGTCAGCGAACCGAATAACTTGGGATAGGCCCATATGTACCCACGGTGCGCCAAACAATCTATTCAGGCACGAGCTTTACATAAGTAACTGTTGGGAAAAACATTTGTATCTATTAATAGAACTTTGCTCTATTTGTTAGTTTTCTAACGGAAATATATGGAAATTATTTTTCTTCATTTTTGAACATTGAATAAAGTTTATGAATTATTCAATAGATGGTCATGTATTTTTATTTTTTTAATCATGCACGAGTAACGGTGTCTGAAGTCTCACACATGATGAAGGATATATCGGTCCTAGATTTCATCCACTTTCTAAAAAACGACATTCTATCTGATCGAGAATTGTAAAAAAAAACCTTGTTTGATTGGAGTTTTCTTTTGACATCCCAGGAAATCTTTTGATACAACATTGCAATAATCTCATTTGATCTCTTCTCACATGCTATCATATTGCAGCCATCATACCTGAGGGAAAACAAACACCCGCCCTTTTTTACATGTCACGCACTCGTTCAAATATCAATACAGAAAGATATGATGATTGAGTAGTAGTTAGAGCTCATTCTTTCAAAACGAAACGCCACGAATGCGGCAGTATTATTTCTCTTATCGTGACGGGAAAAAGGTACGCTCGATTTCCCATTTTGAGAAACTTTTATACGGTTAGTCTCGAGCCCTCCTCAGTCACGCTATGCTGCTTTTTTGTGCTGCTGATGTTTTTATACGAAGCGTTGTCTGAAGCGAATCCGCGTCCGAGTTGGCGCTGACATCGTCCCTTTAAACGATCCCCAGCGCCACCAAGCGTTTGAAAACTTGGAGGCGCTCAAGTGAAGAGTTTTCTTTTTCATTCTCACATCATTACAACACAACGAGGGTAGTGCAGTAGGACTGACAGGAACACACTTGCTTCACTGTCGCCTTTATTTTGAAACTCTCTCACGAATTTGTTGACGGCTTCATTGTTTCGTCTTTTTGTTTGAGGTATTTTGGATTTGATTATAAAAGATTTCTCATCTCGTTGGCGAAATGTCCATTGTCTGACGTTTTAGCTTGTAGTCTTGTTGGTGGTTCATAGGCCGAGCACTGCGATAATGCCTTTACCGTTACTCTATTATTCACACTTGCAACATAATTCTGTGATTTTCTCTTTTCTTGTTAACTAGTTTTCTACTGAGTTATGGATTATGGAGTGTCTTCAAATGGGTTCTCTCCATCAGAACGGAGTAGAGTGGACAATCCCCTCAGCACAAGAGTTATCGCAGCTGCCTCAGAGATGAAATCAAGTCCTGGCAAGAACAGTAGCACAAACCTTCACGTGGGCTTCTCAGAAGAGAAGGTCGAAGTCAAGGAGAAGAGGGAACGATTCCTCACTGCAAAATATGGTGTAAGTCTATTTATAACTTTAGCCATCAACATTCTTGGCACCTCTAATTTGATTTTTACTTTTGTTTTGACAAACAGGCTCATCAGATGGCCCTCATTAGAAAGAGGTTAGCTGTTGAAATGTGGATATTTGAACAACTTCAAACCCTCTATGGATGCACAGTGAGTTCTTTACCTCCCACACAAAGAACCCCATAACTTTTTTTTTTAACTGTACATGAGTCAAGCATTTGTTTATTCTCCACCCAAACATATTTTTATTATCCTTCTTTTTTTGAGGAAACTCTTGTCTTGACTCAACTAACTATATAAATATATTTTTAAAAGGATGATTCTCAAAGCCACGATGTGGATCTAGACTTAGACGAGTTATTGGATTTGGAGGACGACAGTGAACGCCGGTCATTCTTACAGGTATGTTTACATTGTTCCGCCGGAAACGTGCGAGTCACATCAAACGGCAGCTGTATTAGTGGGCGTTCATGTTAGCTCATGTTTCGCTCTTTTTGTTGACACAGGAATTGTTAGCCAACGCAAAAAGCCCACCTGAAGCGGTTAACGTAAGTGGCTCTCTTTTTTTTTCTCTCATCTTCTTGTACCGTTTACACGCACGCTTGCCTGGGGGGAGGGATTCGTTTGGATGAAGTAAAGAAAAAAGAGGGGAAAATTATTACGCCAGCTGTCACGCAACCCCATCTCATCATTAATGCTGTTGTGCGTACTGCGCCGGATGAAAGGAAACACATGTATAGTCAGTACATCATCCAGCTCTTTGAAAAGGGAAACGTTCGGGTTTCCGTGTGGTTATAAAGATCTCATGACGATCGCGCTAAACAATCTGCTGTGCTCCAGTCATTATCTTCATCATTATCTCTCTTTGTTTGCTGTGACAATGAGAGGACAACCTATTAAAAGAATTCTCTTATGTTTTTCTTATATTTATTTTTTAAAAGATAACCACGACTAATGTGGCATTTTTTGTTTCATTTCAGACCTTTGTCAGTGAATTGCTGAACCGAACCAAAGTTCTCTAAAACTGAAGTTGTCTCGGGTGGGGCCTAACGAAAGACTTACTTGAAGCGACCCTCGACTTGGAATCCCACCTTTACCCTCAAGATCCTCTTTTTCTTTCTTTCTCTTTTTTTTTTAGGAAAACGAAATGAACACAAAAAAACTACATTATTATGCAATCGAATGTTATTTTAGAATATTCATCAACCATCGTATTTTTTTTTTCTCCCACACCCACCCGTGCATTTAAAATACAATAATTTTTTTTTCACTGGTTCTTTTCTTTTTTGGGTTAAAATAAAAATTCACTAATATAGGACCATGATGTCATCGAGGCCTTTGCGCTTCAGGTCAGGGATGGTCGACCCTTCTGCCGGATAGCCGACGGGCAAGAGCAGCAACAGTTTCTCATTATCCGGCCGATTGAGTAGAGGCCTTAGCACAGGGCCGCAATTTAGCGGCGTAGTCGTGACCGTCACTAATCCGGCCTCCTGATGAGTCAATCACGTTTTTTTTTTTGCATTTTATATGTTAATCTTAAATAAAAATGGGATTAACCTGAATAGCCGCAAGGATAAATCCTGTTGAAATTGAAACGCTGATCTCATTGTAATAATGAACTTTTTTCCTTCCATCCGGAAGGTATCCGTGAACTTGTTTGTAGACCAATATTAACCAAAGGTGCTTCAGTTAGGTACTCTTTAATCCAACTGGTTCCAGTAAATTTAATGTCGTTCACCCATTTATGGCCTTAAAAGAAGGTAATTTGCCGCTTTTCATGATTCATAAAATTAATGAATCAATTATACCCATGCGCTTCCTGTAGTTGACTTCTTCTTCCGCCTCTATGACCTCTCGGATCCTTTGTTTCATCTCGGGATCACCCACGACGACGAATGTCCATGGTTGAGTATGTGCTCCACTTGGAGCCGTCCCTATTTCATTAGAATAATTCCATAAAATTATCACGTATAAAATATTTGCTTGGTTTGCATACCTCCAGCTTTGATAATATTCTGGATGATTTCCAGTGGAACGGGGTCTGAACTTATGCTGCGCACAGAGCGACGTTGATTCATCCGTTGGTAAAACTCGGCAGATCTTCTTATAGAATCTGAGGTACTTGGGCGAGCGTATTCGTACGGGATTCTCGGTAAAACATCGTGATCAGTGGATGAATCTTGTTGATCCTCTTGGTCCCCTTCTTGGTCATCGTCAGCTGCTTCTTTCCGCACCGGAATCGATTTGGAACTTTGTTTACTCTTCCCGGGAGACGGCGAAGTAGTGGCCGTATTTTTGAGTTTTTCGAGTATCACGCCCGTTGCGAGACTCAATCCTACGGCTGCCAAAGTCCGCCAGTGCCTGACCAAGAAGGGTAGATAAGCCTCCATTGAATCTTGTTTCCTAAAAAGAGGAAATTTATAGTTAGGATAATGGTTGAAACAGACGGGAACGGTCGGGGCTATTATGTACAAGTCTCTCTCACAGCGTGACAAGATGTTTAAACGCGACGAATCGATGCGTGATGCAGCAACAACCGAATCTGAATCTTGATGATGACGAGAGACCAGCGTTCTTTTTCACTTATATGATGTTTTAAGACTGGGAACCCTGCTTATGCTAACTCATGTTTGGCCGTCTCATGCTGGACGGCACGTTAGATAACAAGTTTTCTCTCTCTTTATTTCTATTCGTGTGCTTTTTGTTGTTAAGTAGCTCCACGGCGTACCTCGGTCATTGACACCCCCAACTCCCCAAGGTCACGTTTCAATGCCAAGGTTCCTTTCTCTGTTTTTACCCGGAGAATATATCGTGTTATCCTGTAAAGACGCTTCCGTCTTTTCGACGTCTGCACCCAGTGAACGCAAGGGGCGCAAACCAAGGGCTCGTTCGCATCGTTAAATATGGTCCCGCGCCCTCCACCTGCCCGCTTAATAAAATTGTAACTACCGTCATAACAACGTCATTCGACGGTCTCTTCCTTTTTGTTCTTGCGTGTAAAAAGGGGAAAAGCTTATTTTATTTTTTTGAAATGACGATGAAACGGAAATACTTTGTAAGAGCATGCAACTCAGCATATGCGTCATGTGCAGACGACAAAATTCGAACGTCAACTTTGTTTATGGCTATCAGCTCGGAATGCCCGTCACGCGTGTCACACGGTCATTCAATTGACGTCTTCTACTTGAGCCTAACTTGGATTGGATTTCTACTTGACGTGACGCCATGAATTTGGGGAAACCTAAAATCACTCTCGGGTTATTGACAGGTAATTTAATGTGTACCTAACGTGTTGGTTCTGTTCTAGCCTATGTAATGTAACTTTACCAAATGGAATGGGTCATTTGGAAGATTTTGGGGTCATTCACAGTCTTATTACATTGAAAACCTAAATCACGATTTTACTTGTTTCAAAGACTATTGCCTCAAATTACTAACATAAACTGATGTAGACCCCTATGCTTCCAACATTACACTTTTTACTGTAATAACTCTCACGAAAAGATTTACACCATCTTGTGGTTTTTCTGTAATAATAATTTTAACAAGTGTGAATCTCTATTTACACAGTTAGTGATCGGTGTTACCAGAAAGTTACCGACGACCTGAGCGGAGCTCGGCTGCAATCGTTAATCAACAGCGGCTCACTTTTCTCTGCTGAAATCATCCAGAAAGATTGCGTTCCGGACGAAGCTGATCAAATTAGCGCCAAGCTCGTAGAATGGGTTGATTGCCATGACATTAATCTGATTCTTACTACTGGAGGAACTGGATTCTCTCCTCGGGATGTTACTCCCGAAGCCACCAAAGCCGTCATCGAACGTGAAGCTCCAGGATTGAGTTTGGCTATGATTAAAGGATCGCTGGAAATCACTCCTTTAGCTATGCTTTCACGTCCAGTCTGCGGCATCCGTAAGAAAAGTTTGATCGTTAATTTACCCGGCAGTCCTAAGGCGGTGGAAGAATGTCTCCGTATGATTAGCCCTTCTCTTCAGCACGCCGTCGATTTGTTGAACGGAAATCGTGCCGTTGAAGACACCCATAAACGGATGCAAGCCGGAAGTCATCACCATCAATCAGTCGATAAAAAAGCAGAGTAATTTTTTTCTTAACAATTTCCTTTATTTCATATTTTTTTTATGGGATTTTCATTTGATTTTCAGAAACAATTTTCCAACGTCTCATAGTTGTCACCATCACCAACATCGAGATGTGGATGCAGTAGCTTTCCGTCCAAGGAACTCGACATATCCAATTATTTCGGTTCAAGAAGCTCAAAATATTGTCCTATCTCTCTGCAGCACAACTGCTCTTTCCGTTGAACAAATTGGCTACGTCGACGCAATCGGCCGGATCCTCGCTAAGGATGTGATGGCTAAGGATCCCCTGCCACCTTTCCCGGCTTCAATGAAAGATGGTTATGCGGTCATAGCTGCCGACGGCCCGGGATTGAGGCGGGTTATGGGTGCTTCTATTGCCGGTTCCCAACTGGGAGATGTTGCAGTGCGTCCCGAATTCTGCGCTCGGATCAGCACTGGAGCTCCTCTTCCGCCCGGAGCTGACGCCGTGGTGATGGTTGAAGAGACCAAGTTGATCTCTGCCTCTGAAGATGGTCGAATTGAATTGGAAATTGAAATTATGTCTACAGTGAAAGCTGGCCAAGAAATCCGACCGATAGGATCGGACATAAGGCAAGGCCAAGTCGTTCTTAAGAAAGGATCACTCCTGACAGCATCTGATGTGGGCGTATTGGCCACTGTCGGTCAAGTGAAAGTGGACGTGTTCGCTCTGCCCACCCTGGCCGTTATGTCGACGGGCAACGAGCTCCAAGAGAGCCGACCGGAATTGGATCCAGGACGCATCCGTGACAGCAACCGGCCAACATTACTTAGCCTTCTAAAGAACCAGGGATTCTCAGTTATTGACGGAGGAATAGCTGAAGACGAACCGGAAGCCTTACATCGATCCATCCGGAAGGCTCTCGAGCGAGCGGATGTCCTTGTCACCACTGGAGGCGTTTCTATGGGAGAAAAGGATCTTCTCCGTCACGTTCTAGTTTCAAACTTCTCTGCTCAAGTTCACTTTGGCCGCGTTAATATGAAACCTGGAAAGCCGACTACATTCGCCACCTGCCAGTTGGATGGCCGTACTAAATTTGTATTTGGTTTGCCAGGCAATCCAGTTTCAGCTGTTGTCACTTGTCACCTCTACGTCCTTCCAGCTTGTAAAAAACTCGCTGGGCATCAGCGCGTGCTTCCCACCCAGATTAGAGCTGAAATGAAGGATTCGATTCCTTTGGATTTTCGCCCCGAATACCATCGAGTCTCTCTCGATTGGCAGCCTGATCGATCTTATCCTCTGGCTCTGTCTACTGGCGGGCAGCTGAGTAGCAACGTCCTGAGTCTCAGTCGAGCCAACGGACTTGCCATACTTCCGGCGAAAACTCCGGAGGTGCCAACACTTTCTAGCGGTACCATAGTTGACGTCATAGTTATCGATCAATTGTGAGAGATTGAAAATATATATTGAGTTGTTGCCAGATATCTTTTGTGTAATATGTACAATTAACCTTACTAGTTCATGTCATATTTTGAACTGTAAAATTTCATTCCGTTGGAGGTGGAAGATCGAGCATATTTGGTCAGCAGCGCCGCAACGTTCAGAGTGCCATCAGTAATAGGTCTAATAAAAAGATAAACATTAATTTTAAATTAATTAAGAAAGGGAAATAAAAAGTAGAAAATAGCTTACTGAATATACGGGGTGATGGCCTGTAGAGTCCACTTTGGTTTGGTGCGGAATAGGATGTCAAGTCGTTCATTAACATCTTCTGGCAGCTCGAATTCGGGTAAGTACTTTACCAGTGTTGGAGTGACATCGTAATCGACTATGGCAACACCGTAAAGGTGCTCTTCAAGAGTTTTAATTCCGACTGGCATTGATTGCTGCCAGGCGCTGAAGAAGTCCTTGCTGTCAAAGGCCCTCATGTCTGGAAGCAAGTAGAGGGCAAAGAGTTGGCTCACTGCAACTTCGTTCCATTTGAGATTATCTCCATCCAGAACGTGCATGAACAAAGAAATGCACTTGGTATTCACTTCTCGATCATCGAATAAAGCCATCCAATCTTCAACCTCCTCCTTGGTGATATCTTCTAGAGTGATTTGCCTCTCTCGCAGAATTGAATCCAAGTGGGATATCCAGCCGAAGAGGAATCCGAACGTCAGAAGTCGCCATTTACCGCGGATCTTGACAGCCATTAATTCTGTAGTTTGGTGAATATTTCTTCCTCACTAGCTTGAATAAATACTTTTAAATCAGAGTAAGAGTATCCTTCAGGTTCCTTACTCAGCTCAAAACTCTTTCCCTTGTATGGATACCTGTATAACACAAATTAAATCATTAGATAAAGATACCAGCTGATACCAATTTTAAATTCATACTTTGCAAGAGTATTTCTTAGTAACTGCCAATTTAGGTTTGATGGGTTTCATCTCATAGTATGTATGGGTCACACCAAGGACCTAAATGAAATCAGGAATATTATTGTTATCAGGGCTTAATTTTTAATAATACCAAATTTAATTACTTCTTGCATCTTTAAAACTCTTCCTTCAGTTTCTTCCACAACTTGACTATCATGGATAGAGGGCATGAGAAGTAAACTATTTGATGTTTCAGCTTCCTTCAAATCAAAAGTGGCATTGTTGCTACACATTACAACATGGGAATTTTTGTCCCCTTTTATATACAGGCTGAAATCATAGGAAACAAAGTTAGTATATAGAAGTGGCATAAATAAAATTAAAAATAACGTGTAATTTAAATGCAAACCTTTCGCCACTTTTGAGGTACTCAAGTGTCTCTTTGCTTACTTCCAGCAATTTGACCTGTTTCTGGTCGATAATTTGAGGGAATGAGTGGAGACATGGCTCTCTTTCTTGACATCGGATTCTGAGAGTTTGGCTAAATTTAAAATTGAGTTTACTTGGTTCTAAATTACGAGAAACCTCATTGTTTTCACACTTCACAAGTCACAACTCAAGAAGTCCTCAAAAATGACAGCTGACTTTCCCGCTTTCCACGATATTAAACAATTGTACTACGCCATCTAGGAACCGAAATAAAAACTCCTACCAAAAAGTGTAGCAGACGCAAACACGCAATTTCGGGCACAACCGCACAAGGTACAGCACCATGCTTGTGATGACCGATTTTCGTTCTTAGTTTTTGTTTTCTTTCACAAATATTTGATTGAGAGAAATCTGTGTACTAAATTTTTGTCGAAGAAAGAAAATTATTTTCTATTATGAGTTGCCCGAATAGGTATCAAATTTTGACCTTGTATCGCTCGTTACGTCGCTACGGCGAACAGCTGAAATTGACCGACAAGAAATACTATTTTCAACGAATAAGGCAAGAATTTAAAAAGGATATTTCTGGGCCGGAAAAAGTCAGCAAAGCTTATGAGGTATACCTCTTTGTGCAGAAATAATTTTTGTGGCTTTCTTAATTTATTTTTGTGTTTTATAGAAGGGGTTGCACTTCCTGAAACAAAACCGTCTCGTATAGAAATATGTCGTTGTCGCAGCAGTTCAGATTAATTCGTTCCTTGTTGCTTCGTACGACACCTATTACACCTGTCAGTTCAAGAGGGAAGAAAACGATCGACGACTCACAAGTGCCTAAACTAAATGACGAAGATCTAGAAGAAGATTTTGCCCGTGGTTCTGGCCCTGGTGGGCAGGCCGTTAACAAAACATCTAATGCTGTTATCCTCAAACATAAACCAACTGGTTTGGTCGTCAAATGCCATCAATCCCGCTCTCTAGACACGAATAGGAAAACGGCAAGAGAAATCTTGATCCAAAAATTAGACAATCTTATCAATGGAGAAATGAGTGTAGAAGCACAAAAGAAGAGGATCCTGGATAAGAAAAGCAGAGACAACAGCAGGAAATCTGAAAAGAACAAGGCACTGAAGCAACAATGGAAGGAAAGAGAAGGAATTGAATAGTCGATTAACGTTTGTTCCAAATAAACCATTTTTTTTTTCATCTTATTCCTTCAGTTAATTTATTTGGAATATTATAAAATTGATTAAATGTCCGTTCTCAGTTCACTAATCAAGAAATTTGAGTAGCTTGATTTTTAAATCGAGTTCAAGTTGAACAATCTGTCCTACAATCAGCAATGAGCCACCATTATTCAGGGTTTCCCAGAGTGGGTCAACTGTCAGAGCTATTCCTTTGAGAATAAATTATCTATTTTTTTGCAATATTTGACAAGTAGAAATGCAATCGTCATCGGTTCGTCAATTTCTTAGAAAATTGTATCGCGCGAGGTACATAGGACTGATTCCCGTGGGAGGAGCAAACGTCGATGTCTCGTTATTTTGAAAAATGGCAACACCGCGTGCGCTACTACAGCTGAGAGCTTCAGCAACTGCGACTTTGCTTTTATTGTTGACTATCCAGAACTGCCTGTCTCTGTGTCGAGTACAAAGCTTCGCTAGCTATAAACGTTTGTCGATTTTTTCGCTCTTTCTTATTCCGAATTTATTTCTTCCAATCGTTGTGAATGATGAAGTGGGTTTACAAAGAAGAGCATCCTTTTGAGAAGAGGAGGGCCGAAGGAGAGAAAATTCGTCGCAAATATCCTGATCGTGTCCCCGTAAGTTCGTCCTTGTGATGCATTTTTGTTATTGCGTCATAGAGTGTGTCAGTTCTCATTTGCCATTTTATTTTTCGCCTAGTCATATCAATTTGTTAATAAATATTGAATCAATTGAATCAATTTGGGCTTGTTTTTAGAAGCATTCGTTTCTTGTCATCTTTGGCTCTTCAGAGGTTCCTTTGTGTACTATTTTGGTGAAGATCCATTAAGGACCGCCCCCTTCCCCGTTATGGCCGCCCTTGTTTACTAAATTGAAACTTTCACTTCAGTCGTCGTTTCCCAAGATGACGGAATAACATTATTCTAACATTTTTTTTTTTTTGTTTCTCTATTTCCTCATGAATAGGTTATTGTGGAGAAAGCCCCCAAGGCTCGTATTGGAGATCTGGACAAGAAGAAGTATCTGGTGCCCTCAGATCTGACAGTGGGTCAGTTCTACTTTCTCATCCGGAAGCGAATCCATCTGAGGCCAGAGGATGCCCTATTCTTCTTTGTCAACAATGTCATTCCCCCGACATGTGCAACCATGGGAACCCTGTACCAAGAGCACCATGAGGAGGATTACTTTCTCTACATTGCCTACAGTGACGAGAGTGTCTATGGCAAGGAGTGATGAACATAGAAATGAAACAGATTTCCTGTCAGTGTATGAAGAAATCAATTTTTGACACACCCTTATGTTTCTCTGATTCTCTATTTTCCTCCCTTGTTCTCATCATCTTCCACACTCTTTTGCTCTACTTTCTTCAATTCTTTCGACCTAAATGGTTTATTCACTTTAAAATATTTTTCTTTTTTTTTGTTCGCTCGCTCCGTCAAACATTTCCCCCGCTTATTATTTCCAGAAAAATTCGCTGTACGATGTGTTTTTTGGGTGTTTGGTCTGTCGTTTTTTTCCGTTTCGTTTTCTTGTGTACAGTACACAGATAAAGAGTGATACAGTTGTAATACAGTTTACTCCTGAGAATAATTATATCTCGCTTTTCGTTTGAAAATAAGTAATATTTAATAAGATCGGTAGGTAATCTCGGCACGCTCCAGCATCAGTTTGACTCGAAGGTGATCTATCGTAATTGAAAAAAAATTATATATTAAGAACCATAATAACTTGTTTAAAACTATTGAAGTATGACTCACTGCATTCAGAAGCGAAGGTCGACGGGAGAGCTCCACTAAGTTTGGTCTTGTGACAAGGATTGGCTCCTTTCTTGAGCAAGTGATCCACCAACCAGGTTTCGCCCATCGCAGCTGCCCAATGGAGAGGAGTATATCCGGACTCGTTGGTTGCATCAACATCGCACCCTAAATTCCAGGATTAATAATTCAGAAAATGAAATCTAGAAGGGGGGCAGAGTAAATAACTAATGTACCACAGTGGACGAGGCTATCGATTATGAGAATACCAAGCTGTACTTCACGACTACGAGCAAAATTCGTTGCGCCTTCCAAGCGTGAGATTATCCCATAGACAGCTACGTAGACAGCCCCATCGCCTTCTGCACTCTTCTGGAACTTGTCCGCTCCTAATTCATTGAATAATGAGTTAACCAAAAAATTAGACCACAAGTAATTACTTTTTGATTCTTGATACCATTGTCAAGCATAAGTTGAATCAATCTGAGGGATCCTCCGAAGCAAGCCGACTATGAAAAAAAATCGATTATGAATAGCTAATTATTTAATTATTTTTCAAGTTTACCAAAACGGAGTCCATTTTTTATTCGGTTGACGAAGTGCATTCGGAGAAAAGATATTCTTTGACATGAGTTTCATACAGAGATCCTCGTTTTCTCCACCTCCTCCGGAACTAATTTTTAAAAATGCATTACTACTTGATTGATTTTTACATAATAAAAAGAGATGGTACTTTGGCAAGATGACAAACGAGAGCCAAATCCTTCTCTTGCCGGAGCTTGCGTCGTCGATACAACTCGTAGAGGATGATGGCCACGAAGAGCGCAAATGTAGTCCAGCATAACATCTTTAATGGAAACAATAACGGATCAATACAAAATGCAATTCTCTTATTGTGTTCTACATTCTTTCCCGCATGACGACAGCAGCTGCCGCATATATTTGCGTCGTTGGCTTCAGAAATAGGCAATGATGCCAGAAGCGAAATGCACCGAGTTGGTTACTTTATTTTTGCGCGAATCACGCCTCTTGGTAACAAACTAAGCATGTTTTGGAAACACTGCTGCATGAGACTTGTGATAGGCTTGCTTGTTTGTGGTTATTTTAAGTTGACAAAGCAGAGAAGGCTTGGGGAAAAGTTTAGCAAGTGGATCACGAGGTCGTCGAACGCGAAACAGCCGATAAACCGTCGAGAAAACATGAACTTGTATTAAATCAATAAATACCTCGAGTTGAATGGATTAGATTGTTTAGTTTGGATTGCGTAAATTGACTACGTGACTATGTCCTCGTTATAATTTGATAAAACCCTCTAAAATTCTAAACACGAAGTTCAAGGAGTGAAACAAAACAATATATTTGGGACACGAGGCGTCAGTAAAGCACAAGAGTGGACGTTCCACGAATCCGTAGAACACCCAGAGAACGAAACAAAAAATGAAGCAAAAAACTAAAAACTATGCTCAAATTAATTATTAACTACATTATATACTCACAAACAGACTCATTATCCTTAAAATTCACATTGGTGAATTAAAACGCGTAAAAATCACGCAGTTGCTGCCAAACATTTTGGACGCAACCCACGGATCGTTCTCATTCCCGCTGCGAGATGGCGCTGCGGCTTCTTGTACGTTTCCCCTATAAAAAGCTGTCAGTGTGTCAGCACCGAGCAATGGTCTAAGAACTGTGGAAAACAACAGCCCATTTAATTAGCTACTACTAGTAGCAGAAAGCAACTATTTTAATTTTCAAAGGTCAAGAAGAGAAGGAGGGACCTTTTTTTTTGTTCGACTGAAGTGTGATTGTTTTATGGGTAAGTTGATATTGCTTCTCTTTTGTCATTCTGCTCGTATGTATATGCTGTCACGTATATCCGTCTCATGACTTTAAGAGAAGATACTAGGGGGCTGATGACGCAAGTAGGCTTCCCACTCGTATCGATTTTGGCATGCTTCATAATCCTTTT